>JASDQU011402091.1:68159-84192 GCA_032191745.1 Picea mariana
TGTTGACTTCTATTTTTAGCTCATAATGACTTAAAAGCGCTTTTAACCCTTTTTAGCTCAATGTCACTTTTCAAATATAACACCTATGACTGGAGTGACCTCTAGTAACCTTGTTTACCCCTCTTTGGCCCTGGCTATAGTCTAACGGGGTGGTTTAGACCATTAAGCCTCCTCTTCTAGAGCTCCTATTTGGAAAGGGACATTACATTTTTCCAAAGACTCTTTAAAAACCATGCATTTTGTAATTGAAGGCATCTTGGCCTAAAACCAAAGATGGATGAATGATTTCAAGACTAAATGAAACAACACACAACATTTTGGCTTTAGCCTTTTGTTAATGGTGTTTCGTTGATGTTTTGCTTTGTATAATCCTCGTATATTAATACGTCTTGTAGTTTTAGACTCAATGGTCTGTTATATTCCAGGATACTCCTGTTATAAATGTCATTCATAATTTGTTGTTCTAGATGTTAATACTGTGATCATCTCTTCAATTTGAATGATAGGGTTTATCTTTGATTTTTAGTTGAATAGTGAAATGAAATATGTTACACTCAGATTTATCTCACTATAATTATTTGCGATCATAAGATCATAGGGTTTGATTTGTGTTCCCTTCTTGGTTATTAAACTTCAGCCACCAATACGTGTGATGAATTTATTCAAAACAGTTTAGAATAAGTCCATTGCAGATTTATCTCGTAGGCTTGGCTGTTCGATACTCTTGGCTCATATAGAGACACAGATACATCAGATAAACTAACTTCAGGTTAGCACTTTTGTGTTTTTTTGTTTTTTTTTAATTCAATTTCTGTCATTTACGTATTAATGAAACCAAAAAGTTTAGATCAGCTTTTGACTATCTGCAAATCTGTGTTTCATAGTTTGGTTAATTCAAGATTTGTTAGATTTATAGAAAGAAAACTAAAAAAATATTTAAATGTGCTTTCTTTATCTGCTTTCACATAAACAATTATTTTTAAATTCATTTTGTAAGTTCCTAGTAAAACTTGCAAACTGTAAATGTTGTTCATAAGCGAGATTTTTATGTTTTCTTTATGATAGTTATATCAAAGTATGTACATATATATAAAATACAAATTTTAGTATTACTTAGTTATCCCTTTCTCTTCATTTTAGGATTTTTTATTGGCTAACAGAGCCGTTAAACCCGCTAGAGCAAGTCATACCAAACGGCTTGGTCTACTTAGAAAACCCCGGACTGGACATGCTCTTCCTGTTGATGGACAATCAATTTCGCCCATCAAAAAATGGCCCTAGAAGGAGGGTCTTATTGCAACTGATGGCACGTGGAAGTCGTAAGAATCCTCCCCCACACACTCGCTCCCCTGTAGTAACACGTAGTCACTCAGACAACAACGTTACTTCTGAGACAACAACTACCTCAAACAATAATATTGAGTTTCCCTTTGAACCAGTAATACCAGCTCCTCAAGGGGCTGACGTACAATAAATGGTTCCTCAATCACTTATAAGGAAACACAGTGCTTTGGCCTGTATTAGACAACCTGGTAGGCCTCTTAATCAACCTTTAGATTTCTCGGATATCCGAGAACAACTTGAAGGCACTAGTTTTCTTTTAAACCATGTGGAAGATAATATTGCGGACCCTGTCGAAAATCCTACTCTTGGAGTTGGAGGATCCGGTATCCCACCTTCCACACCTAGTTCATCTCCATCCTCATTGGGAGGAGAGTCATCTGACGAAGGAAGTCCATCATCCGAAACATCCTAGCCTTCAACACCCCCAACACCCATGGAAAACCAAAACAATCCTACTAGACCTTGGCTCGATCAAGATGTCGTGGCTATATCTGGACCTCGAAACCCATTGCCAAAACACCCAGAGAAATGGTTACCTAAATTTGACCTGGATTCTAAGCAATCTGTCAAAGATCACATAAAGAAGTTTATGTTGTCCATTAGACTCCGAAGTGTAGAAAATGAAGATGTAGTATGTATACTCTTTCCTTATACGTTTGAGGGCAATGCTTCTACATGGTATTTTTCCCAGCAGCCCCAAACTATTGTCTCTATGGAAAAATTCAAAACTTGTTTCTTAGAGAAATTTGGAGATGATAAATCTCCTGAAGTCCTGGTTATGGAACTCTCCAGCCTAAAAATGAACCAACCCTAAGGAGAAAGTAAAATATTTTAAACAAAGGTTCCTTAAGTTAAAGAATTGAATTCCCATAGATTCAATGATGGATGAAAGTCTAATTGTTGCATATTACACCAAGGCTCTGCATAATAATATAGAAATTTGGGTTAAAAGGTCTAAGAAGTCTACATTACTGGAAGCTTTTGAGGAGGCAAGACAAATCGAAAAGGATATATTAAGCTTGAAATATAATCTCAATAGTGAAGTTGAAATTGCTTCATCTTCCAAAAAGAAAATAGAAATCCTTACCTGGCCTCCCCAAGCCAAAAGTCAGCCTGAAACTTTCGACCTAGAAAGCCTACAAAAGGCTTTCCAAAAGTTATAAAATCAAGTCGTAGACTTGAAGAGATTAGTTGAGGAAGCATCCATGAGCAAGGGAGGTTTTAAACCACCTTTCAGAAAGCCTTTTCCTCCTAATTGACCAAATCTGACCACTGAAGGTCTTAATCTCGAAAGCTTACAATACCCTTTGCAAACTATTCTAGAAGCACATGATAACTTTGTCCCTCCTAAAAGTTTTGAAGATGTAGTTGAGGAAGAAGTAGCTGAAGAAGATGAATCATCTCCCAATATCTTCGGACACTTCTCTGACAATATTTTTCAAGCAAACTTTGAAATTGTTCACCCTTACAACACATGAAGCAAAACACAAAACAAACCATCTTCCGAAATCAGTAATAATGTGCCTTCGAAACAGTCGAAACAAGATGAAATAAAACAGAATTTAGCAGCCCTTGTTTTAGAATATGACTTGATTGAAGATCTAAAAAAACTAAGGGCTAATTTTTTTTTTTTTGAGCTTTTGAAATTTCCTCTGATTCTACAGAAAATGCTTCAGAATATCACAGAAAATAGTAAAAACAATGATCTTAACAACAAGAAAACTGCAGAAATCAGTTCTAAAACAACCAAAAAGATCCCTACTAAAATGACATCTGAACCCCCGAATAAAATAGATCTAACTGAAAAAACTGTATCAAATGTAGATAAAATTGTTTCAAGGACAACGACTAAAAATCAACAGAATTCTGTTGTTAACACTCGTAAAAATGTCCCACCTTTCTTACTAACTTTTGAAATTT
Source organism: Picea mariana (assembly GCA_032191745.1). NCBI lineage: Eukaryota > Viridiplantae > Streptophyta > Pinopsida > Pinales > Pinaceae > Picea > Picea mariana. Next base: position 71,424 of record JASDQU011402091.1, read on the forward strand.
TCAATATAAACGTACATAATTGCATGGTGGATTCTGGCGCATCATCGAATGTGATTCCTTTATCTATTTGACAAAAAATTACTGCAGAAGTTCAACCTTCTAGTCTTAAAATCATTCAGCTTGATCGAAAAAACGTTAAGCTAATCGATGAACTTAAGAATGTTCTAGTTAGGTTATCTTCTAATCCTAAGGTTCACCAAATTATTGACATCATTGTTTTTGACATCCCTGAATTCTATGGTTTGTTATTAAGAAGGGATTGGTCCGAGAAACTGCATGGTTATTTTTCTACAGATTGGTCTCATTTGTGGCTTTCGGAAAACAGACTGCCAAATAGAATTAGGATAAACCATGAATGCTATTTAAAGCATACCATGACAGATTTGAATGATCCAAATGAGCCTTTTACCACATCTACTAATTCACTCGAAATGTAGGGAATGAACACCTTCTTTGGTAACTTCATGATCGAAACTTCTCCCATCACCGATATGGAGCAACAATCAGAGCTCACGACCTGTACTCAATCATCAGCTTTGCCAAATGTGCCAAACACTATTGATGAAGCTCAGATATGGTCACTTTACTTCGATGGATCTAAATCCAAAGAAGGAGCCGGTGTGGGATGTGTGCTCATTGATCCCGAAGGTAATAAAACTTTCATTGCCTGTCAATTGGAATTCGAGTGCACTAATAACACCGCTGAATACGAATCAATTTTGCAAGGGCTCAGTAAAGCGATGGATATGGATGTAAGAAATTTAATGGTATTCGTTGATTCGAAAATCATGGTCAGGAAGGTAAGAAATTCCATACATTGCCTATCACCACATCTAAAAAGTTATCAAACTGAGATATGGAGTTTGATACATCAATTCCACTCCTAGACTAAGTAATTTCGAGGCTGATTTATTGGCTAATGTCGCTTCTAAACTTTTTCCCGCATAAGGTCTCTCTCTGAATGCATTTTCAATTGAATTATTGTTCAGGCCGTCAATCCTAGAAAACATCACCAATTGGAGAGTGTTCGATGATGACCAACAAATCATCAACTTTTTGCACATGGAGGACACTTTCCAAGGTGCAATCATCGATGAAGGCACTCACGATGAGAACCCCCACAACTTCACGGTAATATTAGATCCTAGATCTCCTGAATCGACATCTGATCTAGTAAAATCTATTCTGATATCCGTTGTAAGACTAGAGAAGTTCTATGATTTGCATGACAAATTTAGAGGATTAGTTAATTGTAAAATGAAAAGTTCTTCCTTGACTTACGAAACGATAAATCTAGGGACTAAGGATAATCCTCAAAATATGAATTTGGGAACAGGATGCTCTGAGCAAGAATGATCTTCTTTTATAAAACTATTTAAGGAATTCAAAGACATTTTCTCCTGGACTTATGATGATTTAAAAACATTTGATCCTAATATAATACAACATATCATCCCCATGAAACCACAAACTCAACCTTTTCAGCAAAAATTAAGAAAGATGCAACCTAAATTGGAACCTACTATCAAGAAAGAACTGAATAAATTACTAAATGCAAAAATAATCTTCCGGGTGAGGCACACACAATGGGTGTCCAATCTAGTTCCTATAAGGAAGAAAAGTGGTGAAATTTGACTCTGTGATAATTTTCATAACCTAAATCGAGCGTCTGATAAAGACAATTATCCCGTTCCTCTAATGGAACAAATTCTTCAGCAGGTATCTGGTTCTGAAAGACTATCATTACTTGATGGTTTTTCAGGATAAAACCAAGTCCTCATGTCCCTCTTAGACCAGTTAAAAACCACCTTTCGTACCCCATGGGGCACTTATGCCTACATCAAGATGCCTTTTGGGATTATAAATTTCGGGGCCACCTTTCAGAGAGAAATGGATATTTCTTTTCTTGGTCTCATAAATCAATCTATAGTGGTCTATCTTGATGACATTACTGTTTTCTCCAAAAACAAGAAATATCACTTGTCTGACCTTAGGGCTGTCCTAGAACGATGCCACAAGTACGAAATATCTCTCAACCCTAAGAAGTCAGTCTATGCGGTGGAACAAGGAAAAATGCTTAGGTTCATAGTATCCAGTGACGAAATTATCATCGATCCTGAATGAACTCAAGCCATTGCCAAACTTCCTCCCCCCTCCTCCAAAAAATCTATGCAATCCTTTTTAGGCCAAATTAATTTTGTCAGAATATTCGTCCTAATTTTCTTAGAAAATGTAAGGACCTTGCAAAATTTAATTAAAAAGGATATTTAGTACCATTGGGGATTCCAAGAAATTCAAGCTTTTGAATCTATAAAAAAAGCGATAATTGAAGATCCTTTCTTGATGAGCCCTGATTTCTCACAAGATTTCACTCTTTACACTTTCGCCTCTGGCCGATCTTATGTTGTTGTGTTAACAAAAAAGAATATTGAAAGAAACGAAGTACCCATTGCATTCATGAGCTCATCTTTCAAAGGAGTAGAGCTGAATTACCAAGCTATAGATCAACAGGCATATGTTGTTTTTAAAGTAGTGAAACACTTCCGATCCTATTTGCTTAAATCCAGAACTAAATTTATAGTTCCTTACCCTATTGTGAGAAACTTATTGGTACAAAAGGAACTGGGAGAAAAACGGAAAAATTGGATGACATCGTTACAAGAATATGACCTCAAAATAACCTCTGCACAAATTGTTAGAGGTCAAGACCTATGTAAGCTAGTGGCTGATTCATTTGAAGAATAGGAAAATCACATTAATATTTCAACTGTAAATCAACATAATGAAAATCAGATATGTTGTACACAAGTTGTTGCTAATTCTTCATATGATGACATAAAATATTATCTGACACATGGATCCTCTCCTCGCTATATTGACCCTAAAAACAGAAGAGCACTCAGGTTAAAATATGCATCTTTCCATCTCATAAATGATTTATTGTTTCAAAATAATTTCGATGGTGTTCTTATGCATTGTTTGGAGAAACAAGAATAAAAAAAAGTGCTATCTTAACTACATGCAGGTGAGGCTAGTGGAAACTTCGATGGAGATACCACTACTCACAAAGTGTTAAGAGCTAAGTACTATTGGTCCACCTTTTTTAAAGATTCCCATGCATTGTGTCGCAAGTGTATAATCTGCCAAAAGGCTGCTAGACGGGTGAAAAAAGAAGCATTTCCTTTGCAGCATGTCACTGTGGATTCACCTTTTCAGCAGTGGGGTCTAGACATCATAGGGCCAATTAACCTCGCCTCTTCACAGCATCATAAATATATCATTACAACAATGAATTATTTTACCAAATGGTTTGAAGCTACACCTTTAAAAGTGGTAAACACGAATCAGGTAATATCTTTCCTTAATTTGAATATCATCACTAGATTCGGCATTCCCGAATGTCTTGTTTTTGATAACCCATCTTATTTCTCATCCCTAGACATGAATGTATTCACTTTAGAAAAAGGGATTAAATTGAAATATTTTGCTAGCTATTACCCTCAAGGAAACGACCTAGTAGAATCCACAAACAAGAATTTGATCAAGATTATCAAGAGGACGGTTTCTGAAAATCACAAGAATTGGCACAATGCTTTTTTTAATGCACTATGGGTTGATAGAGTAACACCCAAAGATTTTGTTGGTAACTCTCCTTTCTTTCTATTTTATGGAAGAGAAGCAATCCTACCTCCCCATGTTCTACTTCCCTCTCTTCAATTATTGCAGAAAGTTCAAGAAGAGGAATGCCCTCCTCTTGAAAATCAAATTAATGCCTTATTAAAACTAGAGGAGGTAAGATCACAAGCAAAGAAGAAGATGGACCAGCATCAACAGATTGTAAAAATATGGTTTGATTCAAAATCTTCTTCAGATAGGAACTTCGAGGTAGGTGATTTGGTTCCTAAATGGGATAAACCTCACGAAGGAAAAGGGGAACACACCAAATTCCAGAACGTATGGTTGGGGCCTTTCGTAATCGCTAATAAACTAGGTCCCAACTCTTTTCACCTACACAATTTGAAGGGATAGCCAGACACCTTCCCGGTGAATGGCCAAGCTCTCAAAAGATATTTTTTTCTGATATTTCCAGATCCACCTTGTACACATTTTTCCTCTTTTAAGTTTTCTTTTTAATTTTTAATTTTGGTTCTTTTGATTTTGTTTGTTTTCACTGATTTCTGATTAAATTTATGTCTGTATCACCTTTTAGTTCATGAAGGGAAACTATAATGCCTCATCATGAAGTAACAATCAAGGTTTTTTTTTTTAGAGCATCAATGTTGTAAATTGCCGAAATGCATCCTATCTAAAGGAACTTTATGTTCAAAGTAGGTTTCCCGGTTTCACTTTATAATCATGAGCAAACATGATCATCATTCAAGCTATTTACGTTGTCCCTGTTTTTTAAGAAAACGAATCAAGTATGCCTTCCTATCCTTGAAAAGTTATTCTTTTAAGAAAACTAATTTCATATCATAATGAAGGTTATCAAGAAAAAAATTAAGGCTGGAAAATATCGAATATTCTGAAAAACTGAAATTTTCAGCATCACCCCTCTCTCCTAAAGATCATTAAATTTGTGCCAAACTGTAAACAACTTATAGAGAGTTGTGGGAAGTGTCTGGAAACCCATCGAGATACTAAACAAGTCTGTTGGTAGTGGGTAAATGCATGCATGATGCCAAGACAACTTTGCCAGGGTACTGAATAGGCCTGCTGGTAGGGAAGCAGTGTCGGGTTCAAGAAAATTATCAGGTATAATTTTTTTTATTAATCATAAAATGCCCTTCATTTTGAACTAACAATTCTTGGACAAGGTAGGGGCATCAGAGTGGGTTAATTGACATCCCTTCCTAAGTTATAGATGCCTGCTGGTAGCAGTGGCCCTGTCAACAATATCAAAGTCATTGGCCTGAGTATCGTTACTCTCGTAATTAACATTTGTCACCATATTTCATTTTGACAAGAAGAACATCTGAAGTTAGACGATGTGGTGTTTTTGGAATTTGATTGGGATTCTTGTTCTCCCTTCAATTGTTATTTGATATTTAATCATTCTAATCAATCCTAACATGAACTCATTGGTGGTGCAGAGATAACTGCTTCTCCCAGTAAGTCACCACTGTTGGCAGCCCTACATGTTCTTTCTATTTTGAATGACAAATGACACTTCCTGTAGCTGCCTACACCTCATCATGTAAATATCACTATTTGGGGGTGATTATTGGATTATACAAGATGTTTTGTTATTATTTTTATTTTTGTGTTTCTGTGCTTGATTCATTACTGAAAGCATGAATCAAGCTTGATTTCCTATTATATCCCTATTTAAAACATATTCAATATTGGAATGATTTTCCCTTTTGATTTTGTTTGAATATCAATATAATACCTATGTTGATTTACATTTGGACTATAAACCTGTTTATTTAAATTCTTTGTAAATCAACTTTGATATCAAAATGTTGATTCACATTTTGATTTGTAAAAACATGTCAATTCCCATCCTTTGCAAATCGATTATATCCATTACATGACTTGGGAATTAATGTGCAAACATCATGTCCTGTACTTTACCTTTGGCTGGCAGGTTGAATTGACATGCCTCTCATTACGAGTTAAAGTTTTGTGTTATGCTTTGTACTCAAAATGTTCATTACCATAAGCACTCGAATTTTGTGACCGAAACCCTCATGCTTATGTTATGGTCGCGCTAGTGTGTTGCTAGTTTTGTTTCCATGGTATCAACTTAGACTTGTCCCTTTTACCGCTACCATCTGAACCCACAGTTAGCTTGAGTCGCCCTCGTTACAGTCTCGTCATACCCTTAATGGCTCCTGTTGTTAGGATAGAGCTGAATGCCTCTCAAGCATTGTTGTCTCATGATGATGCAGTCGAGGATTTGAAGGCCCAGGGTTGGGACATTTTCGTTAAGAAGTTCCAGGGGTATAACCTATGCGTGGCCAAATAATTCGCCCAAATATTTGACGGATGCAGGGTGAAGGTTGGTGATTTTCAGTTGGAGGTGACTGAAGAGTTTTTGAGTGAAGCAACATGGATTCCTCTCACTGATCAAAAGTGGTTCAAGAGTTTGAAAATTGATGAAGTTCCCGAGTCTTTTTATGACCTTAAGAAAGATTATCTGCTATGAGAAAGGTATTCCTGTTTCCCTGCTTAAGGTTAGGTGGCATGGTTTGCTATCAGTTCTTAAATAATTTATTACCCGTGAGGGTCATTATGGGCTAGTTTTTCTTTACCATGTGTGATTTCTCATGCATTTTATCGGCTTCCATTTGAATGTGTCATTTTATTTTCTAAGGAGTTTGTACAAAATGTCTAAAAGATACAAGAATAAGAACTTCAATTCTAGCCTCTTTCACAATGGTTTAATTAAAATGATATTGGTCCATCATTTGAAAACCCTGGATGATGATTGGGATGGTTTCTTAGCTCGAAATGGTTTTGTTACAGACTTTCCCATAGAAACCCCTATGCTGGATAAGCCCATGATAGAGAAACATTGTGATTTCTCAAATCACTAGCCACATCCTTTGAAATAAAACCCTCATCTTGAGGCAATAACTGATCAAGTTTTACCTGGGCAATAGAATGTTGGATCCAAGTCAAATGTAACCCCTGCACATGAATTAGTTGTTGACCTTAAAGCCACTGGAAAACCCGATAACAAGCAGCCTCACAAACTGTCCAAACAAAAGCATACAGCTTTAGGTTTTCTAAATAAGAGGGTTGGCCGAATCATTTCGAGGAGCTTGCATAATCGATCTAAGCCTCATGTGAGCTCAATCGACCCGATCAAGATCCATGTTGATTCAGAATCTAAAATTAAAAATTTCCTCACGGAGGAAGATCCAGACTATGGCAAGCCAGACCCTATTCAGCCATACGACTTCATTAACAACTTCCCACCATGCCTCGAGGGTAGCAGGGGTTTACTGGTATAAAACTCGGCCAAGGGCCGACAACAGGTAATATTGATATTATTGCACCCAATTATACGCTCCCTCGACAGATCACCCCTGTTGTACATTGCGAGGTCTGCTTGCATTGTATCAAACAATACTATAAGGACATCCCTATTCTACAAGAAAGAATCAAATCACTCACTTCTCACAACGAATCATTGACAAAAGAAAATCGTGACCTCAAGGCAAATGAACAGAGACAGGCCAAGCGTCTTAAAAGAACATGCAACATTGTAAAAAGGAATGTAGACAACATGAAGGCCATAATAAATTCTGAGATATCTTGATCCTTGTTTAGTTAGTAATCAAATGGTGAGATTATTTTTATTACAGTCATGTTGTTTTAAAAAAAAAAGATCAAATTGGTTAAACATTGATTTCTTTTACCAATATAAGACTAGCTACAGAATCGAGAGATTATGTAGCCAAGTCATTTTCATACAAAATTTAGTAATTATTTGTTAATAAAATCGCCTACCTTGTCCCTATTTCATTTCTCAGGGCATGGTATATTTGATGCTGATCTCATGGGATGGAGTTTGTTCGATCTAGTTGTGTAGTATCTCCTTTTGTTTATTTTGTAAATTGGCAAAACTTTCATAAATTTTGAAGATACAATTTGATCATGGAAAGTTGTAGGCTCCCATATTTGTAATGTTTTGATCTTATGGGATCTGATCTTATCCTGAGAGATAGGAAGATCAGATTTCCCAAAGACTCTTTAAAAACCATGGATTTTGTAATTGAAGTCATCTTGGCCTTGAACCAAAGATGGATGAATGATTTCAAGATTAAATGAAACAACACACAACATTTTGTTTTTATCCTTTTGTTAATGGAGTTTCGTTGATGTTTTGATTTGTTTAATCCTGGTATATTAATACATCTTGTAGCTTTAGACTCAATTGTCTATTATATTCCAGAATACTCTTGTTATAAATGTCATCCATAATTTGTTGTTCTAGATGTTAATACTGTGATCATCTCTTCAATTTGAATGATAGGATTTATCTTTGATTTTTAGTTGAATAGTGAAATGCAATATGTTACACTCAGATTTATCTCACTGTAATTATTTGCGATCATAAGTGTTGTAGGAAAATCTCCCTGCAGACAGGTAGATTGCCTCAAAGAGCTAGACCCTAAAATCTAAGAAAGAAAGTGCTTAATGTGGACACTAACTTCCTTTCAAATCTATACAAACTAATGCATGAGAAGGAAGGAGAACAGAAGTACCTCTTTATCGACGTTTGTCCCTGCACGCTCTGAGTCGAGCTCCAATCTTTCACTCCTCAATGAGTCCTGTGGACAAACAAAGTACGACCACTTCGTACTCTATTGATATTAGCTTGAAAAAAGATCTATGTATCAATGATAATTTCATGTAAGATCAGACACGAACTAGAAAGAAACAGGCCAAGCGTGTCATATTAATGAGAATAACGACAACAATACTTACAATCGTAGATGCGAATGTGACAGCTTCGTCAAGTCCCCTTTGTCTAACCCTTTCTCGAAAGATCCACGACCTCGATGATAGTAGCTTCACTGATCACTCTCCTTTGGCTGACTGTGTGTTTCTTATGAGATCATAGGTTTCATGCTAGAAATTCTTCCCCCTTTCACCATCACAGAGCCTGCTTATATAGGTTAAGAGAGGCTTAACCTCTTGAGGCATCTTTAGGGTAGGTTGAGAAATTCCCTTCTTAGATCAAGGATCTTCTGATTGAACCAAGAATTCGAATGCAACTTCCTTCCAAACTTGAAAGATCCTTCCCTTATTCTCCTCAATGGGCCAACCACTGCCAAGATTAGACAACGCTCCGTCAAAAGGGGCATCAGGGCGCTATAGCTCTCCCTAGGAAGCTTGAGGGGAGCGTCAGCACTCCAAGAATGGATAACGCTCCTTTAGAGGGGTAGTTGGGCATTATAACGCTCCCTAAGACCTTATAGGGGAGCGCCAACACTCCTAAGGCTGATGCAGAGGAGTGCTCACCTTCAAAACCCTAGTTTAAGAGCTCCTTTCAGGTGGTAAGAGTTTCTTGACTTCAGTTAATCATTCTCCCTCCTTAAAATCAAGTGTCTAAGATATTCCAAATGTCTCCTTGGTGTCGTCATCATGGTAGTATGCCTTGTTTGATGTTTGTGGCACTTGTGAATGACATGCGACACTTGTGACAGTTGAGAGGAACATGCGACACTTACGACACTTATCAAAGTGAGAAATATTGAGGTGTAACAGATTGCCCCCCAAAGTATGAAGTTAGAAGATGCGAACTGATAACTGAAATGCTTTGTAGTCTTTCAAGCAAGGGTATAGACTTGGAGAACCTGACAGAAGCTGCACACAAACATCCAACAAATATCATGACATATTTCGAAACCCAAGGTAGGCATACCTATGCTTGGGTGATCAAGACTTGCAAGATATGGCCGCCATAAAATACACTGCGGATCCATAGTTGTATTGATAAAAAGGTATAGTCACTGGGGATAGAATGTGGATCTATACTTTGATGACCTGGACTGATCATAGCCACGAAGAATACACAGTGGATCTACGAGATGACAAGACATAGCCACGACCAATACAAAGTGGATCTATGTAATAGTGTATGTATCACTTGTCCAAGAGAAAATCCTTCGCAACCTGGGCAAAGAATATATAAAAGTGATCACTCAACCCAGGGTCTTCTTACCGATCCCAATGTGGTATGAATATAACCATGTGAATAGATGTCCTGATGTCAAACATTGCAGAAACCAATTGATTATCGGTCAATGGTGTGAACCGTTAACAAGTGCGAGGGGGATCACCATTAATGTCAATGATTCCCAAGGTACGCTAGTACATTCCAACGAATTCGAATGGATAAGCTGGATTCAAACATCCACGGAATCATCCGATCAGAGGTGATGTAAACCTACTATCGAATATGAGGAGGCCTGCCATTGAGGCATGCAGGTCCCAAAGTACTAACTGGTTTCTAAGACTAATTCCCGGATAATGTGCTGAGGTCGATAGGAATAATCTTGTCGAAGGAGGGCCTTGATGTATCCCCCATCAATGACATGAAACAGACATAGAGATGTAATTGGTGGATCAAAAGGACATGGACCGACATAGGTTTTGAGGCAAGATATTTGGGATGGTTGACTCTCGAGGCAGATACTTCCCTTGAACACTGAGGCACAACAGCAGAACATGACATGGAACAAAACTTGATGATGCAGTGGACGCGATGAATTACGTCAGGTGACCCAAAGGAGTGAAAGAAACTCAAAGGATTGGCTAAGTGCAGAGGTTCAGGGGGTTATAATGCATGTAAAAGACAAAGTGTCGTGTTCAAGGGTGACTCTAAGAATTGCTTGATAATGTTCTCAAGAGACTGTTTGGCTTGCTTCTTTCAATTTTCCCCCATCCAAATGGATGAGTACCTCTTTTTTATTTAATGAGCTCGAGGAGGATAACAAATGCTCGATATAACTCACCTTCGGTAAGTTCCTCTTCCTTTGTTTAATGAATTGGAAGAAGTAAGGGTTAATCCCATATGGGCCCGTCGATGTGTGCTTTAGTGAGTCCAAAGACAGAAAACTTGAAGGTTTTTTAGGATTATAGAGTTTGGAAGAACACTTAAAAGAGAACTCTCTCAGTTCCTTTTTCGTAAAGTAGTCTAACGATACCGAAAAAGAGATAAACTATCGCCCGAAAGACACCCTTTCGAACCTTTTAACGAGTGTGAAAGGAAGTAAGGTCACTCGATGATCTTTTCATATTTATAGGTTCTGAAAAGAGTTTAAAGATGACTCCAGGGGGGTTCCTTTTTCGTGTATCCAACAGGTTCGAAAAAGAGATAAAAGTCTACCTGGATGCATTCTCATGTATTTACGAGCACGAGAAAGAACAAAGACTAAGCTCGGTATGCCCCCATCTTGAAAGCTAGTGGCTTAGCTCTAGAATGATCATCAAAGGCTGGAGACATGCCCCCCAAGCTTCAATTCATTCACCGACTTTGAGGTTGTCACCAATTTCTGTGCTAGATGGAGAAAAAGGATACAGGTGGATGAAATGAAGGTTCAAAAATGAGACCTAACGAAAGACTCGACTCGACATCTACGAGATATGGTGAAAGAATCAACTTGAAGGGAGAAGTGATTGTTTCATTTTTTAACAAGCTTGAAACAGAAAAAGAACTATGCTCAAAGCCTCTGTTTCATTTTTTAACGAGCTTGCTATAGAGAAGAGAAACTATTCTCGTGGTTTCATCTGGATCATGGCTTCCAAGAGGATAACGCTCTGAAAGGGTACCATGTCAATGGATAAAACATGGTCATGGCCTCCATGAGATCTTCGTTAAATGGAAGATAATCACTCGAGAAGGAACACATGTCGAGGGTCACGGTAGGAGTAAGGATATCAGGCTCCAATAACCCTACCGAAGAAATCACCATGTCCACTACCGGATCCAAATCGTCGAAAGTTGAGGTCATGGGAGACAACGCCACATAATTGACATGCAGTGGGGGCGATACTATCTTCATATAAGAACCACTTAGGGAGGTAACCCAGTCAGGGCTGATGAATGAAAGTTGATGGATAGTCACAATTCTTCCATCGTGAGGGAACGATATCACACAGAAAAGAGTGGATACAATAGCTTTCATGGCATAGACATAATCTGACCCAAGGAGTAAAGAGAAATCCAAGGGGTCTCAGACTACCATGTCATCGATAAAGACAGTTTTCCCTCCCAAAGTTATAGGAAACTGAGGAAGGATCCCTAAAGGTTGACTAGTTCTTCTGTTAAAAGCTAACAGATTCTGTGTAACCGGTGCAAGTTGCGGACAACCCAAAGCGTACCAAGCAACAGAAGACAAGATACTAATGGACGCACCTTCAACTATCAGCGTTTGAGGAACGTCCCGACCACGAACCTGTACTATAATCTGGAAAGGAATGTGAGAGGGAAGACGAGCTCCAGTTAGTGCACCCCAATCAAAAAGGATGGGTTTAGTACTTGGAGGGGGTTTCACAGTAGAAGGAGGAATGCCCCCCAGCACGGTAGAGTCTGTATTAACGAGAAAAACATGGGCAGTATTGGGTTTACTCTCTAGAAGGAGAGTAGGATCGACCGATGATTGGATCGGATCAACCAATGGTGGACTTGGATAGACCACTCTAGAACTCTTCAAAGGAAGAGTAGGATTGACCGAGGAAGGGACTGGATCAGTCAATTTGACATTCCTCAATGGAGGAATGGGATCGACCGATGGCGAAATTGGATCCGCCACTTTGGCACTCTTCAGAGGAAGAGTGGGACTGACCAAGGAAGGGACTAGATCAGCCACTTTAGCACTCATCAAAGGAGGAGTGGGATCGACCGATGACAGAACCGAATCAACCACTTGAATTGCATTCTCCAATGGAAGAATGGGGTCGACGGGTGGAAACGGATAGACCGCTTTGGTGTCACTCTCTAACGGGAGAGTGGGATCAACCGAGGATGAAAACAGATCGACCACTTTGGTGTCACTCTTTTGATGAAGAGCGAGGCTGATCGATGACAGAACTGGATCAACTACTTGGGTTCGTGGTTCAATCGAGGAGGAAACTAGATTGACCACCTGATCAACCGGACTGACCAGAGATGGAACCAGATTGAACAGTCCATCAACCAACGATGGGTAGGAAGAAATCTTATGATAACCTTTTGGAAGTTGAAGTTTTTCCAAAAGAGAAGAAGCCTCATCCATGCAAGGACAAAGGTGAGAGTAATGATTACCTT
>JASDQU011402091.1:84242-94927 GCA_032191745.1 Picea mariana
ATAACCTTTTGGAAGTTGAAGTTTTTCCAAAAGAGAAGAAGCCTCATCCATGCAAGGACAAAGGTGAGAGTAATGATTACCTTTACATAACATGCAAGGGAACTTGATAGTTTTCTTCTTTTTACCAACCTGAACATCACTGGTTGATGGGGTATCATCGACATGACCGACAAAGGCTGATGATGTGGAGGACCACATTTCTAAGACCTGGGTAAGACCGAAGCAATCCCTTAGAAATTGGTCACCCTTACAAAGGCTGCAAGGGAATTTGGGTTTTGGATTATTCATTTTAATCTTGTTGACCTCATCAACACTTCCAGTACTATTAACAGTAACTGGTTTCTTAGAGCCAACATATGATTTTGTTGGGGCCTTGGTCCTTTTCGGGCTCTTCTTCTTCTTCTCTTTTTGTTTCTTCTTCTTCTGATCAAACTGCCTACTTTATTTAGAGATTTCACTAGGCGAAGAAGGAGAAATGGAAGGAGACTTAATGGACGAAGAAGGCGAAAATTCAACATGAGGTTGATGTGTGGGTGGTGTATTGACATCCAAAGTATTAGGTGCAACTGAAACATTGGGAGGATTCGGGATCACCGGAGTGGGGAACAACCAAACTGGTAATTCAATAGTGAGTCCTGGAAGACTCAGTGTGGCAACATATGGAGGACCAAAGTTTCCAAATAAAGGAAAGGTATAAGGTTCCCTAGGAGAAGGGGTTCCTCCATTGGTACTCCCAGGATTCGAGGCCATCAACACTAACTCGACCTAAGGTCCACTAAGTAAAACAAACAACACACGCTATGAATCTGAGAAGAAATCAATCAAACAAACCTTCCTATGATGAAACCACTAGTTGGTGATGAAATCCAACGTCGCGAGATCAAAATAGGAAGGGGCGGGGATAGAGCGGGTGGATCAGTTACATTGGCGACTTGCTTAGTGGACTTATGCCTTGGTGCAAGCTTCCATGCAGTAATTGTGGATTTACCCTCCAAGGAGATGGAGTGAGTTTGACCAACGTCTGTTCCAGGTACAGTGAGACTCCCCTTCACCGACACCTTGTGTGAGACCCTAAAGATTATGGCTACTAAGGTCACCAACTCATAGTCAGCCCCTGGGTGGGTACAGTCGACAGTCCAGTTGGAACGTATGGGCAGGATAACAAGTCCAAAATCAACTTGAAAGGCTTCCACTCAACATTGTGGGTATACCTTCCAGTGACCCCCAATATACGATCCGACCACTACAAACAGTTGGGCCACGGAGGGATAATCTCCGTAACTCACCTGAATGCGACCTCATGTGTAACCCTTGTTGGAGAGGGGGATCCTAGGCAGACTAATACGACAATTGGATTTGACTCTCCCTATCACAAGATACTAAGTTTGTTTGATAGCTTTGGAAAGTTATCCTTTCAACCTATTCCAAAGCCCTACACCTTAAACTAATGTAGGTTTGCTAACAAAGATGTAAAAAGTTTGATAAATTTTAGTTAAGCATTGATTTTAGTGGCTGTTGTCTACTCAGAGGGTGTACGAAAGTGAAATTGATGGGATGGTGACTCGATTGGAAAAAACATGCATGAAATATGATAAGCAATCATTTCTTTTCAATGAATACCTATTTAAGGGAAAGAGGAAGAGTCGTTTTCACTATCAAACACTTGATAAGGAATGCCCTCAATCAATTTTGTTCTCAATCAAATCCAATAATGCTACAACATTTCAGAAATGCAAAATAATATGCAAACTAATCAACAAGATGTACTTTTGTCATTTGTGTGCGAATGATAATCAATTCAATGAAAAATTTCTCCTGCCAACTACCCTTTCAGATCAAGGAGATTCGGACAAGGAAACACAGATTTTACACAAACAACACACCCTTTTGCAATCAAACAAGAGAAAGAAAACAAAAAACGCAAAAAAGAAGGAGAAAGAGATTGGATCAGATGACCTCAAAGAACCAAATGAGAAGAGGCACAGACTTCAGATGTCCTTAACTGGAGTTCTCGCTCAGTCGGATAGGAGAGAAGACAACATGGGATTGATTTCAAGCTTTCAATAGAAAAAACTCAAAAATAATGAAGAAGGGCATAAAAACTAAAAAAAAAGGTGTTTTCTTCTCAAGATGAAGGATGTCATAGGTCAAGGGAAGAAGAATTGAATCTCAAAGCAGCTCAACAAGTAAGAAACAAGGTTTTTAACCTCAAAAATGCAATTTTTTGAAGGGATTTTGTGAAAACTGGGGCTGGCGCTCTAGTGTAAGGGACACCAGGGCATTATAAAGCTCTGTCCAACACTCTAAGGGAGTGTTGGTGCCTTGCTAATAAGGCAGAGAAGCGTTGGTACCCAAAAACTCACAAAAATGTCCAAAAAACCTTAAAATTCAGTCAAATTTTGACAAACAAGCTGAATGTGATGGGGTAGGGAGTCAATATACTCATTAAATCAATCAAAAAGGGGTGAACCGGGTCTGAGAACAATCAAGGTGTGAGACAAGGTCTATTGAGGAGAAATCAAAACAAACAAGTTTCTATTTGAGGACTCTCCAATGGAGTCGCCAGTTTCTATTGTAGGAAAATCTCCCTGCGGACAGGTAGATTGCCTCAAAGAGATAGACCCTAAACTCTAAGACAAAAATTTCTTGACATGGACACTGACTTCCTTTCAAATATATACAAACTAATGCATGATAAGGAAGGAGAACAAAAGTACCTCTTTATCGACGTTTGTCCCTGCACGCTTTGAGTCGAGCTCCATTCTTTCACTCCTCGATGAGTCCTGTGGACAAACAAAGTATGACCACTTCCTACTCTATTGATATTAGCTTGAAAATAGATCTATCTATCAACGATAAGTTCATGTAACATCAGACACAAACTAGAAAAAAACAGGCCAAGCGTGTCATATTAATGAGAATAATGGCATCAATACTTACAATCATAGATGCGAATGTGACAGCTTCGTCAAGTCCCCTTTGTCTAACCCTTTCTCGAAAGATCCACGACCTGGATGATAGCAACTTCACTGATCACTCTCCTTTGGCTGACTGTGTGTTTCCTATGAGATCATAGGTTTCATGCTAGCAATTCTTCCCCCTTTCAGCATCATAGAGCCTGTTTATATAGGTTAAGAGAGGCTTAACCTCTTGAGGTATCTTTAGGGTAGGTTGAGAAATTCCCTCCTCAGATCAAGGATCTTCTGATTGAACCAAGAATTCAAATGCAACTGCCTTCCAAAATTGAAATATCCTTCCCTTATTCTCCTCAATGGGCCAACCACTGCCCAGATTAGACAGCACTCCCTCAAAAGGGGCATCAGGGTGCTATAGCGCTCCCTAGGAAGCTTGAGGGGAGCGCCAGCGCTCCAAGGATGGATAGTGCTCCTTTAGAGGGGCAATTAGGCGTTATAACGCTCCCTAAGACCCTATAGGAGAGCACCAATTCTCCTAAGGCTGATGTAGAGGAGCGATCACCTTCAAAACCCAAGTTTAAGAGCTCCTTTCAGGTGGTAAGAGTTCCTTGACTTCAGTTAATCATTATCCATCCTTCAAATCAAGTGTCTGAGATATTCCAAATGTCTCCTTGGTGTCATCATCATGTCAGTATGCTTTGTTTGATGTTTGTGACACTTGTGAATGACATGCGACACTTGTGACAGTTGAGAGGAACATGCGACACTTACGACACTTATCAAAGTGAGCAATATTGAGGTGTAACAATAAGATCATAGGGTTTGATTTGTGATTCGTTCTCTGTTATTAAACTTCAGCCACCAATACATGTGATGAATTTATTCGAAACAATTTAGAATAAGTCTATTGCAGATTTATCTCATAGGCTTGGCTGCTAGATACTCTTGGCTCATGCAGAGACACAGATACATCAGAGAACCTAACTTCAGGTTAGCTCTTTTGTGTTTTCTTTTTTATTTTAATTCAATTTCTGTCATTTACATATTAATGAAACTAGAAAGTTTAGATCGGATTTTGACTATCTGCAAACCTATGTTTCATAGTTTGGTTAATTCAAGATTTGTTAGATTTATAGAAAGAAAACAAAAAAAATATTTAAGTGTGCTTTCTTTATATGCTTTCACATAAGAAATTATTTTTAAATTCATTTCGTAAGTTCTTAGTAAAACTTTCAAATTGTAAATGCTATTCATAAGAGAGATTTTTATGTTTTCTTTACGATAGTTATATCAGAGTATGTACATATATATACAATATAAATTTTAGTATTACTTAGTTATCCCTTTCTCTTCATTTTAGGATTTTATATTGGCTAATAGAGCCACTAAACTTGTCAGAACAAGTCATACCAAACGGCTTGGGTTACTTAGACAACCCCGGACCAGACTTGTTCTTCCGGTTGAAGGACAATCATTTTCTCCCGTCAACAAATGGAGCTATAAGGAGGCTCTGATTGCAATTGATGGCACATGGAAGTCGTAAGCCTCCTCCCCCCCACATCCACTCCGCTGTAGTAACAAGTAGTCACTCGGACAACAATGTTACTTCTTAAGCAAAAACTACCTCAAACAATTATCTTGAGTTTCTTGTTGAACCAGTAACACCAGCTCCTCAAGGGGCCGACGTACAAGAAATGGTTCATTAGTCACTTATAAGGACACACAGTGCTTTGGCCCATATCAGACAACCTGGTAGGCCTCTTAATCAACCTTTAGATTTCTCGAATATCTGAGAGAAACTTGAAGGAACTGGTCTACTTTTAAACCCCGTGGAAGATAATACTATAGACCCTGTTGAAAATCCTACTCTTAGAGTTGGAGGATTTGGTATCCCACCTTCCCCACCTGGTTCATCTCCATCCTCATAGGGAGGAGAGTCATCTGACGAAGGCTGTTCATCATCCAAAACATCTCAACCTTCAACACCCCCAACACCCATGGAAAACCAAAACAATCCTGCCATACCTTGGCTCGATTAAGATGTCATGGCTGTACCTAGACCTCAACACCCATTGCCAAAACACTCGGATAAATCGTGACCTAAATTTGACCTAGATTCTAAGCAATCTGCCGAAGATCACATAAAGAAGTTTATGTTGGCCATTAGACTCCGAAGTGTAGAACATGAAGATGTAGTATGTAGACTCTTTCCTTATACGTTTGAGGGCAATGCTTCTACATGGCATTTTTCCCAATAGCCCCAAACTATTGTCTCTTGGGACAAATTCGAAACCTGTTTCTTAGAGAAATTTGGAAATGATAAATCTCCTCAAGTCCTGGTTATGGAACTCTCCAGCCTAAAAATGAACCCTAAGGAGAAAGTAAAATATTTTAACCAAAGGTTCCTTACTTTAAAGAATTGAATTCCCAAAGATTCAATGCGAATTGAAAGTCTAATTGTTGCATATTACACCAAAGATCTGCATAATAATATATCAATTTGGGTTAAAAGGTCTAAGAAGTCTACATTACTTGAAGCTTTTGAGGATGCAAGACAAATAAAAAATGATAAATTAAGCTTGAAAGATAATCTCAATAGTGAAGTTGAAACTTCTTCATCTTCCAAAAAGAAAATAGAAATCCTTACCAGGCCTCCCCAAGCCAAAAGTCAGCCTGGAACTTTGGACCTAAAAAGCCTGCAAAAGGCTTTCCAAAAGTTATCAAATCAAGTTGTAGACTTGAAGAGATCGGCTGAGGAAGCATCCACGATAAAGGGGGGTTTTAAACCACCTTTCAAAAATCCTTTTCCTCCTAATCGACCAAATCCAACCACTGAAGGTCTTAATCTCAAAAGCTTACAATACACTTTGCAAACTATTCTAGAAGCACATGATAACTCTGTCCCTCCTAAAAGTTTTGAAGATGTAGTTGAGGAAGAAGTAGCTGAAGAATATGAATGATCTCCCAATATCTTTGGACGCTTCTCTGACAATATTTTTCAAGCAAACTTTGAAATTGTTCACCCTTACAACACAACAAGCAAAACACAGAACAAAATGTCTACCGAAATCAGTAATAATGTGCCTCCGAAACAGTCGAAACAAGCTGAAATAAAACAGAATTTAGCAACCCCAGTTTTAGAATATGACTTGATTGAAGATCTAAAAAAACCAAGGGCTAATATTTTTGTTTTTGAGCTTTTGAAATTTCCTCTCATTCTGCATAAAATGCTTCAAATATCGCAAAAAATAGTAAAAAAAATGATCTTCACAGTAAGAAAACTGCATAAATCAGTTCTAAAACAACAAAAAAATCCCTACTAAAATGACATCCGAACCCCCAGATAAAAGGGATCTGACTGAAACAATTGTATCAAATGTAGATAAAATTGTTTCTGGGACAACGACTAAAAGTCAACAGAATTATGTTGTTAACACTCGTAAAAATGTCCCACCTTTCTTACTAACTTTTTAAATTTTCATTATAAATGTACATAATTGCATGGTGGATTCCAGTGCATCATCGAATGTGATGCCTTTCTCTGTTTGCCAAAAAATTAACGCAGAAGTTCAGTCTTCTAGTCTTAAAATCATTCAACTCGATTGGACAAATGTTAAGGTAATCGATGAACTTAAGAATGTTCTAGTTAGGTTATATTCTAATCCTAAGGTTCACCAAATTATTGACATCATTGTTGTTGACATCCCTAAAGTCTATGGTTTGTTCTTAAGCAGGGATTGGTCTGAGAAACTGCATGGTTATTTTGCTATAGATTGGTCTCATTTGTGGCTGCTAGAAAATGGACAGCCAAATAGAATTAGGATAAACTGTGAACACTATCTAAAGCATACTGTGACAGATCTGAACAATCCAAACAAGCCTTTTACCGCATCTACTAATTCACTCAAAATGCAGGGAATGGACACCTTCTTTTGTAACTTCATGACTGAAACTTCTCCCATCACCGATCTGGAGCAACATTCAGAGCTCATGACCTATACTCAATCATTAGCTTTTCCAAATGTGCCAAACACTGCTGACAAAGCTCAGATATGGTCAATTTACTTTGATGGATCCAAATCCAAAGAAGGAGCCAGTGCAAGATGTGTTCTCATCGATCCCGAAGGTAATAAAACTTTCATTTCCTATTGATTGGAGTTCGAGTGCACTAATATCACCGTGGAATACGAAACACTTTTGCAAGGGCTCAGGAAAGAGGTGGATATGGATGTAAGAAATTTAATGGTATTCGGTGATTCAAAAATCATTGTCAGGCAGGTAAGAAATTCCATACATTACCTATCACCACATCTGAAAAGTTATCAAACCAAGGTATGGAGTTTGATACAAAATTTTTCAGCATTAAACATCAATTCCATTCCCAGGCTAAGTAATTTCGAGGTTGATTTATTGGCTAATGTCACTTCTAAACTTTTGCCCACAGAAGGTCTCTCTCTGAATGCATTTTCAATTGAATTATTGTTCAGGCCGTCAATCCTAGATAACATCACCAACTGGAGAGTGTTCGACGATGACCAATAGATCATCAACTTTTTGCACGTGGAGGACACTTTCCAAGGTGCAATCATCGATGAAGGCACTCACAATGAGAACCTCCACAACTTCACGGTAATATCAGATCATAGATCTCCTGAATCGAAATCCGATCTGGTAAACTCTATTCCCAGATCTGTTGTAAGACTAGAGAAGTTCTATGATTTGCACGATAAATTTAGAGGACCGGTTAATTGTAAAACGAACAGTTCTTCCTTGACTTACGAAATGATAAATCTAGGGACTAAGGATAATCCTCAATATATCAATTTGGGAATGGGATGCTCCGAGCAACAATGATCTACTTTTATAAAACTATTTAAGGAATTCAAAGACGTTTTTGCCTGGACTTATGATGATTTAAAAACATTTGATCCTAATATAATACAACATATCATCCCCATGAAACCGCAAACTCAACCTTTTCAACAAAAAATAATAAAGATGCACCCCAAATTGGAACCCATTGTCAAGAAAGAACTAAACAAATTACTAAATGCAAAAATAATCTTCTGGGTGAGGCACACACAATGGGTGTCCAATCTAGTTCCTGTAAGGAAGAAAAGTGGTGAAATTTGACTCTGTGTCGATTTTCGTAACCTAAATTGAGCGTCTGATAAAGACAATTATCTCATTCCTCCAATGGAACAAATTCTTCAGCAGGTATTTGGTTCCGAAAGACTATCACTTCTAGATGGTTTTTCGAGATACAACCAGGTCCTCATGTCCCCCTCAGACCAGTTAAAAACCACCTTTCATACCCCATGGGTCACTTATGCCTATAGAAAGATGCCTTTTGGTCTTATAAATGCCGTGGCCACTTTCTAGAGAGCAATGTATATTTCTTTTCGTGGTCTCATAAATCAATCTGTAGTGGTCTATCTTGATGAAGTTACTGTTTTCTCCAAAAACAAAAAATATCGCTTGTCTCACCTTAGGGATGTCCTAGAACGATGCCACAAGTACGACATATCTTTCCACCTTAAGAAGTCAGTCTTTGTGGTGGAACAAGGAAAACTGCTCGGGTTCATAGTATCCAATGACAGAATGATCATCGATCCGAAAAGAACTCAAGCCATTGCCAAACTTCCTCCCTCCTCCTCCAAAAAATCTATGCAATCCTTTTTAGGACAAATTAATTTTGTTAGAAGATTCATCCGAAGTTTCTCAGAAATTGTAAGGCCCTTGAAAAATTTAATTAAAAAGGATATTCAGTACCGTTGGGGATCCCAAGAAATTCAATTTTTTTAATCTATAAAAAAAACGATAATTGAAGATCCTTCCTTGATGAGCCTTGATTTATCGCAATATTTCACTCTTTACACTTTCTCCTCTGACCGATCTTATGCTGCTGTGTTAACACAAAATAATACTGAAAGCAACGAAGTACCCATTTCATTCATGAACTCAACTTTCAAAGGAGAAGAGATGAATTACCTGGCTGTAGATCAACATGCATATGCTGTTTTTAAAGCAGTGAAATACTTCTGATCCTATTTGCTAAAATCCAGAACTAAAGTTATAGTTCCCTAACTAGCTGTGAGAAACTTATTGGTACAAAAGGATCTAGGAGAAAAACGGGAAAATTGGATGAGATCGTTATAAGAATATGACCTCAAAATAACCCCTACACAAATTGTTAGAGGTCAAGGCCTATGTAAGCTAGTGGTTGATTCAGTTGAAGAACAAGAAAATCACATTAATATTTCAACTGTAAATCAACATAATGAAAATCAGGTCTGCTATACACAACTTGTTGTTAATTCTTGGTATGATGACATAAAATCTTATCTGACACATGGATCTGCTCCTCGCTAGCTTGACCCTAAAAACAGAAGAGCACTCATGTTAAAATCTGCATCTTTCCAGCTCATAAATGATGTATTGTTTCGAAATAATTTCAACTGTGTTCTTATGTGTTGTTTGGAAAAACAAGAATCAGAAAAAGTGTTGTCTTAACTACATGCAGGTGAGGCTGGGGACACTTTGGTAGAGATACCACTTCTCACAAAGTGTTATGATCTGGGTACAATTGGCCCACCTTATTTAAATATGCCCATGCATGTGTGTCGCAAGTGTATAATCTGCCAAAAGGCTGTTGGACGGGAGAAAAAAGAAGCATTTCCTTTGCAGACTGTCACTATGGATTCACCTTTTCAGCAGTGGGGTCTGGACATCATAGGGCCAATTAACCCCACTTTTTCATAGCAGCATAAATATATCATTACAACAATGGATTATTTTACCAGATGGTCTAAATCTGCACCTTTAAAATTGGTAAACGCGAATCAGGTAGTATCTTTCCTTAATTCAAATATCATCACTAGATTCGACATTCCCGAAAGTCTTGTTTTCGATAACGCATCTTATTTCTCATCCCTAGACATGAAAGTATTTTCTTTAGAAAAATGGATTAAATTGAAATATTCTGCCAGCTATTACCCTCAAGGAAATGGCCTAGAAGAATCCAAAAACAAGAATTTGATCAATATTATCAAGACGACGGTTTATGAAAATCACAAGAATTGGCACAATGCTTTGTTTAATTCACTATGGGATGATAGAGTAAGACCCAAAGCTTATGTTGGTAACTCTCCTTTCTTTCTTGTTTATGGGAGATAAGCGATCCTACCTCCCCGTGTTTGCTTCCCTCTCTACAATTATCGCAGAAAGTTCAAGAAGAGGAATGCCCTCCTCTTGAAAATCAAATTAATGCCTTATTAAAACTAGAGGAGGTAAGAGCACAAGCAAATAAGAAGTTGGACCAACATCGACAGATTGTAAAAATCTAGCTTAATTGAAACTCTTCTTCAGATAGGAACTTCAAGGTAGGTGATTTGGTTCTTAAATTGGATAAACCTTACGAAGGAAAAGGGGAAGACACTAAATTCGAGAACCTGTGGTTGGGGCCATTCATAATAGCTAAAAAACTAGATCCCAGCTCTTTTTGCCTACACAATTTGGAGGGACAGCCAAACACCTTCCCGGTGAATGGACAAGCTCTCAAAAGATATTTTTCCTGATATTTCTAGATCCACCTTGTGCATATTTTTCATGTTTTAAGTTTTCTTTTTAATTTTTTTATTTTGGTTCTTTTTATTTTGTTTGTTTTCACTGATTTCTGATTAAATTTATTTCTGCATCACCTTTTAGTTCATGAAGGGAAACCATAATGCCTCATCATGAAGTAATAGTCAAGTTTTTTTTTTTTTTTTT
>JASDQU011402093.1:0-14852 GCA_032191745.1 Picea mariana
AAAAAGGATGTTTGTTACTGGAATCCAAAAGCTATTATCAAATGTTGAAAGAAAAGCACCAGGCATCCTTTCCACTTCTACTTCATTTCTTTCAGAGGAAACCATGTACTATTTATACTGTACTAATATAGATATGGATTGTAGGATAAATCTCTTAGATCTGCATTTGGTATCCTTGGATCATTGAATGTGTAACAATAAAGGTCGCAAATGAAGAGAGCCCTTGTTGCAAAAGAGCTACCGAAGAAGCAAAAGGAAAATCACTCCTACGGAGTGCATGGAAATAATCTACCAATGTTTCAATGTAGAACTCGTGTACATAAGGAAAAACTTCATATTTTTCTACTAAGGATCAAGAGTAATTGCACTATCCACATGCATGTTGCATACATTTGTCGTTGCTTCCACCTAGCTAATAGAGAAACTTTATACCAAGTATACTGTTGTCGTATGAAACTAAATAAATTCTCTCTATACACATTCCGAGTTTCTTTTAGATGCTTCAAATGATTATGGGAAGTTTTCTCTACTCTGATCTATGACTGATGAGACATATAATATGATGCATGTTGTTCATTGCTTTCGTTGGAAATCTATATTGGCCCTTCATTGCATAGATCGCTTGTTCTGTGTTCATATCCCCTACAAAGATATGAATATCCATTCCTTTTGACACAAGCTCATACAAATATATGATGATACCAGGCATATTGTCCTCCTAGTGCAACGAAGGAGCATGGCCAAGACTACTGTGTATGCTAAGGAAGAGAAAAATGAAGACCATAACCACATGCATACGCGAGAACATTTTCTTTAACACCTATGCATTGTACCTGTTCATGAATCTTACTCGTGGCACCATATTATCGTTCTTTCAGACAACTGTAGATCATTTTGTGGCCATCTCATGGCTAGTTCATAACTTGATTCGTGACTTAGCTTTGGTTTGATTTATGCGATGATTCATGATTTGGTGTGCTAAGCTTTGTGTTGATTTGTGACTTGAATCGTGGGTTAGCTTGTGGCTTGAGCTTCTTGCTTAGGCTTGATATTTAGGCATATGTTTATATAGATATTTGTGCTAGGAACATGAATCATTAGGAGTAGAACACTGGCTTAGGGTTACAACACTTCAATCACCCACCACTTCTTACTTTATTTGACAACAATTTCAAATCTAAAGAAGCATAAAACTAGGGTTTAGGAAATGCTGACAATGCTTTGGAATGCATGTAAAAGAAATCAATAAGAGATTTGATGAAGAACTATAAGTATGACACTAGCCAAAAGACACTTTTCGGTGCTACAAGAACAACACTTCTCAGTGCTACAGGAATAACCCCATTAATGGAACAAGGAGAAAATTGAAAATTTAGTATCTGGATACTAACATTGGCTCCTTCTGGGGGATGATGCTCTTCTTGTGAGGCATCAAGAACAAGTAGACCACTGTTCCCTTTCCTTTGTGCATCCATGAAACGCAACCTGCAAACTTTTGTCTCTGCAAATGTTCACATTCTTCTGTGTTGTGCCTAGTCCATTGGGTTATGGTGTCTATCAATAGCATTTCAAATCAGGCCCAAACTTCTACAACTTATTCAAACTCTAACAAAATATTGAAACCAAACTTTCTACTGCAAAATATCAAACTGACAAGAATCTTAATGCTCGATGGCGAGCTTATTTGTCTTATCTATTCCTACTTTTAACCAGTAAAAACTAGCTAATCATGTGAAATCATGCTTCCAATGAAGCCATGATAGCATCCAGCTGATTGAAAAAAATTCTTGTATGAAAATAAAAAATGCAAGAGCCCATAGAATACATGAATGCAGTTCGAAAGGACAACAGAACCAACCTTCTTTTGAAAAAAAACAATTTGACACTTGAACTGCTCAAAGATTCTATATAATTAGCAAACAGATCAATGAAGCTATGAAGAAAAGCCTCTTGTTGTTGTTTCAACTGAAAAGTAGGTCACTACATATCCTCTTCCTGATAATGGCTTCCATCTTCAGGGTTTTCCAAATTTGAGCACGATTGTGTACTGATTTCTTTGTCGATGATCAGTTGTTTAATATTGTTTTCAAATTTAGGTTCAGGCATGGTAAATGAAGGCTTGCTAATTTGTAGAGATGACTGCTCAACCACTAGGTTTGAAAGAAGGACCAACTTTTCTTCCAGTACTTCAATATTTCCAGCATACTTGTTGTAGGTGAATCCCCCTACGGACAAGTGGATTCCCTCTTGGTCTCTATACTCCTAAATCTAAGACAGAAAATTTCTTAACAAGGACACTGACTTCCTTTTAGATCTAACCAAGCTAATAAATGAAAGAGAAGGAGAAAGATATGTACCTTATTAGCGACATTTGTCCTTGCAAATTTTATGATGAGCTTCGATACTGAGCTCCCTAATAGGTCCTATAAAACAAGAAAAGGTACAAAATACTTCCTACTCTAGTAATATTAACTCAATCATAGATCCATCTACTGCAGACAAACTCATGTGGAATAAGAATAAGTTTGAAAGAAACAGGCCAAGCATTGATTATTAATGAGAACAAGTAAAAGTACTTACAATCCTTTGAATGAAGGTGCATTAGCCTCTTCCAATTCTCCTTGTCCAACCCCTTTGCTCAAGAAATCTACCCTAATGGCTTTGATGTCATCTCACTCATGAGATCATAAGTTTCACATCTCCAATATTTTCCATGTACCTTTCACCATGAGAACGACTCCTTATATAACCTTGGAGAGGCCCAACCACTTGAGAGATATTTTGGATAAGTTGAGGATTCCTCTCCTTCAGTTGAGGATCTTCCCTAAGATCATGCCTTGACCATCTATTCAAATCCAACCACCTTCAGGAATTGAGGGATTCTTCCCTGATTTGTCTCAACAAACCCAAAACTTGCTCAGAAAGGGGTAACGCTCCCCTAAAAGGGTGCACAGAGAGCTCAAACACTCCCCCAAAGAGGCTCAGGGAGCGCCAGCACTCCCTGACAGTGGGTAGGAGAGCACTCCTCTCCAAAATCCATTTTTTAATGGTTCTTTTAGTGGAAAAAGGTTTGTACTCCCTGTCAAGTGATCTCTCTTCTTCAAAACTAGTCTTTGAGGTGTCTTAAGTGTCTTTGTGATGACGTTAGACACACGAAATAGGTAAGATGGAAATATGATTTTTGTGACACTTGCAACACTTGTAGTCAAGATGCGACACTTGTGGACAAGATGCGACAGTTACAATACTTGTAATGACGACACTTGCGACACTATCGAAGTGAGTAATTTTGAGGTGTAACAGATTTCCCCCCAAAGTACAAAAGAAGACGATGATGACTGAAGTAATTTGTAGACGTTTTCGAGGAAGGGTATAAACGGAGAGAGACGGGAAAAATTTACACACAACCATCAAACAAATATTATGACATGTTTCAAACCCAAGACAGGCATACCTATGCTTGAGTGATAAAGACTTTTTAGGTATGGCCTCCATAAAATACACTGCGGATTCATAATTATATTTACAAAATGGTATAGCCACTGAATATACAATGTGGATATATACTCATATGACCTAAAATGATCGTAGCCATGAAGAATACACAGTGGATCTATGACATGACAAGACATAGCCACGACCAATACAAAGTGGATCTATGTAACAATATATGTGTCATAGAACAAAAGAAGTCCTTTGCAACCTGGGCAAAGTACATATAAGAGTGATGAATCAACCGAGGGCCTTCTTACCGATCCTGATGTAGTACGAATCTAACCATGTGAATAGATGTCCTGATGTCGAACATGGAAAAAACCACTTGATTACCGGTCAATGATGTAAACTGTTAACAAGCGCGAGGGAGACCACCATTAATGTCAATGATTCCCAAGGTACTCTAGTACATTCCGACAAATGTGAACAGATGAGCTGAAGTAGAACATCCATGGAATCATCTAATCAGAGGTCAATGATGTAAACCCACTTTTGGACATGAGGAGGCCTGCCATTGATGCATGCACGTCTCGAGGTACTAACTCGTTTCTAAGTCTAGCTACCGGATAATGTGTTGAAGTCGATAGGAATAGACTCGTCGAAGGAGGGCCTTGATGTATCCCCTTTCAACGACATGAAACTGAAAAAGATATGTAATTGGTGGATAAAATGAACATGGATTGACATGGGGTATTGAAACATGATGTTTGTGATGACTGACTCTCGAGACAGATACTTCCCTTGAACACTGAGGCATATCAGCAAAAACGTGACATGGACCAAAACTTGATGATGCAGTGAATGTTGTGACTTTCTTCAAATGACCCAAAGGAGTAAGACAAATCATAGGATTGGTTCAGTGCAGAGGTTCAGTGGATTGAAATGCGTGCAAAGACAAAGTGTCATGTTCAAGGGCAACTGTAAGAGTTACTGGTAGTGTTCTCAAAAAACTGCTTGTCTTGCTTCTTTCAATTTTTTCCCCATCCAGATAGACAACTACCTCTTTTTAATTTAATGAGCTCGAGGAGGGTAACACATGCTCGATATGACTCACCTTTGATATGTCCCTCTTCCTTTGTTTAATGAACTAGAAGAAGTAAGGGTTTGGTCTCAAATGATCCCTTCAATGTATGATTGTTTAATGAGTCCAGAGAAGGTAAACTCAATTTTTTTTCATACTTAGAGAATCTGAAAATAACTTAAAGATGACTCCAATGTTGTCATTTTTCGTAATGTTAGTCTCACAAGGTCAAAAAAGAGATAAATTATCACTCGAAAGACGCCCTTTCAAACCTTTTAATGAATGGGAAAGGAGGAAAGATCACTCTGTAATCTTTTTCATGTTTAGAGAGTCTGAAAAGAGCTTAAAGACAACTCCAAGGGGTTCCTTTTTCGTATATCCCTGCGAGTCCGAAAAAGTGATAAAATTCTACTCGATTACATTCTCATGTGTTTTCAAGAACGAGAAAGAACAAATACTAATCTCGGTATGCCCCCAGCTTGAAATCTAGTGGCTTAACTCCAGAATGATCATCAAAGGTTGGAGACATGCCCTCCAAGATTCAATTCATTCACTGACATTGAGGTTGTCACCAATTTCTCTACTAGATGGAGAAAAAGGACAAGAGTGGATGAAAAGAAGGTTCAAGGGAGGTGACTATTTCATTTTTTAACGAGATTGACATAGAAAAAGAACTATGCTCAAGGCTCTGAGTTCAATCCCTAGATTTTTGTTTCATTTTTTAACAAGCTTGCTACAGAGAGGAAAACTATGCTCAAAACTTTTGTTTCATTTTTTAACGAGCTTGCCACAGAGAAGAGAAACTATTCTCATGACTGTTGTTTCATTTTTTAACGATCTTGCTACAGAGAAGATAAACTATGCTTTCATACTCTCCTTGATCATGGCTTCCACGAGAATAATGCTCTGGAAGGACACCATGTCAAAGGACAACAATCGATCATGGATTCCAAGAGATATTCATTGGATTTAAGAAAATCACTCTGGAAGGAACACATGTCGAGGGCCGCGATAGGGGTAAGGATATCAAGCTCCAATAACCCTACCGAAGAGATCACCATGTCAACTACCAGATCCAAATCATCAAAAGTTGAAGGCATGGGAGGTGATGGAAAATTGACATCAGGAGGGGAGATATACTGTATATCTACCCAAATTTATTCACAAAGGGGAATAAAAGAGGATCAATGATGGTTATCATCCCGAGGTAGCTCATCAATGCTCAACATTTCCAAAATAGATTCATCAGAGGGAAAAATTAGGGAAATGTAGTCGATCGTAGATGACAAGGAACTTAACCATGATGGCATCGAGTAACTTTCGGGTTCCAATAGATGTTGGTCATCCAAAGAGGGAGAAGTGGATTGGATATAAACGCATGATGTTTTGGCTAGACTAAGTGGCACGATGTAACCTAGTGCATCAAATTACAATGGACTAGGTACAATCCAAGGGTCAGATGATTCCAAAGATTGATAAGCCGCAGTCGAAATCATATCGACAGTGGCAATATGATGTGTAGTCGGTGGAAGTGGTGTAGGGAAGGTACCCATCAAGCTAGAATATTTTAGTAAGCCAACACCAACAATTTCATACATGATCTTGTGGTCTCCCGAGAAAGGAATGTTGTTGGTAGCAGAAGTATGAGCATTGGTTTTGTAGAAATATAACTGATCAACAGTGACAATTTTTCCCTGATGAGGAAATTGTACACATCAAAAGACCGATGAGGCAACGAAATTCATAGCATAAAACCAACTTATTCCAAGTAACAAGTTGTAATTGAGGGGAGCATCGACCACCTCGACATCAACAGTGACAATTTTTCCACCCAATTGGATGGGTAGGGAATGTAAAACCCCATGGGGATGAAAACCTCGCCCATCAAATGCACGTAACATCATTGGGGATTTGTTAAGTGTGGGTGATTTTAAACCTTTCCAACATGCTAAAGACATGACACAAGTTGAGGCTCCCTCATCCATAATAGTTCGGTGGATTTTGTTGATTGTGAACAACAACATCAACTTGGAAAGCAAGTTGGTGGGAGAGTCGAGACACATAATTGTCCAGGTTAAACATGATATGGTTGGACGACTTAGGATAAACATCACCAATAGGTGCCAACAATGTTCTACGTTGACTGGGGAAATGTTTTAGAACTTCTAACGCAGACATAGCACACGGTTCTTGAGCCAAATCTTCAACAATGTTGTAGTTATGGGCGGCATGTGAACTAGGATTGAAGGTAGATTTGTGGATAGTTCTCTTAGGAGGGAGTAAGATAGATTTGAACATAGGTTTCTCAATCTAAAGTGGTCTAGACGGAGGATTAACTGATGGAGGACTAATGGAGGATGATGATGGATCCAGTAAAGTACCGGTACCGTTAGTGACCTTTTCTTTGTCAGGGTTACCGTTAGTGACCTTTTCTTTGTCAGGGGTACAGTTAGTGACCTTTTCTTTGCCACCCATAGAGACATCATGAGTGATCAGGGGTAAAAGTGATTTAGTGAACCACTCTGCCAATAATATGTCAGGAATGATTACTTTGATCATCCTTCATCGTCGTCTCCACTCATGAATATGGTCAAAGATATTCACGGAGTCAGTTTGACGAAGGGAGGTCAAGAGTTCAGTACCCGTCTCATAGAGAATAGGTAGCTGAAAGTGCGTGAGCAAAGACATGGCAAGGGATTTGAAATCATGGAAAGAAGCATGCAGTAGTTCAATATACCACTTTGTTGCTAAGCCCGCAAGTGTTCACTGGAAAAGACGCAAATGTATTGAATCGGCGACGAG
Organism: Picea mariana; assembly: GCA_032191745.1. Taxonomy (NCBI): domain Eukaryota; kingdom Viridiplantae; phylum Streptophyta; class Pinopsida; order Pinales; family Pinaceae; genus Picea; species Picea mariana. Next base: position 7,319 of record JASDQU011402093.1, read on the forward strand.
GGAGTTTGATGAAAACCACAAATGAAAAGTCATCAGATGGTTATTTGGATCTTCTCCATATTTTTCGTCAAATTTCAGAATATCGGAAGGAAGTTTAGCTGGAATAACTGGCCAAACCGGTGAATGAAAAATAGGATCATTAGTTAACCGAGACAAGTCTGGGAGATCCAGAGTCGCAAGGAAAGGTAGTTGTCGGTTAATTTGTGGATGATACTGGTGTGTCATAGGAACACCAGTAGGACCATAAACTGGGTTAGGTGGATAATTGTAACCAGTAGGTCCTCCTACATATGATTGTTACTAGCTAGGATAAGCAGGATTCAATTATGGCTGAGAAATATTTGCATAACCTGGTGGGTTGTGAGCATTATAAGTCGGGTGATTTGTTTGCCCATAAGAAGGATAAACATTTTTCCCTTGAGGAGAGTAAGGAGTATATCTCGGAGGTGGATACACATTAGAGCCATGTGGAGGATAAGGTTGTTGTCCCTAAGGACTCTAGGTGGTGTTTGGGATGCCACCTGGATAAGGTTGTCCATAAGATGTTCCAAAAGGAATGAGATTTGATCCTCCTCCTTGTGGGTTATGATATGAGTACCCCCCAATGTGGGGTTGGGTAAAAGTGCCTCTTGAATATACTCCCCAAGATTGTGAAGGGTTTCCAATAAATGAATGTTTCCCCCCTACCAGCGGTGGATTAACAACCGGGGTATGAATGGAAAAGGGAGGTTTCCCTCCAGGAGGAACATGAAAAGGCGGTTGTTCCCCTGGAGGGGCAGGCCTGCCATAGAATGGTGGTCCTCCAGTAGGGATAAGTCTGTTAGATGGTGGTTTCCCTCCAATAGGTTGTATTTGGCTTGCAAGGGTCTGCATTCTCTAGTGCAAAGATGTCCCTGCAATATCGTGCGGAACATGTGGAGCTATAGAGTGAAAGCTTGTAAAAGTGGGGGTAGGGATCAAAGTGCCTTGGGAATGAGTAGAGGTGATGAGTCTAGCATTATGATGGAATTGTGTTGACATAACAATAGGGTTAATCACCTGATCGATGGGGTGATTCATAGTTTGAGAGGATGGTCCTGTTTCACCAGGAGGGTCATGAGGATGAAAGGGTTGTCGAATAGATTCAAAATGTTCATAAAGATCGCGTCCTGATGAATTACTCCATACAGAACGAGAAGGTGTGGGATTTGTATCTACTGTAGTGGTAGGATGAACAAGAGTCCTATACTCATCACCAAAGGCTGGTTATGTGGATCCCATATATGTTTCGGTAAAATCTCTCTCCAGTAACTATGGGACCTCCTTGTCTATGATGCTCTCAAGGGAGTCTAAATGAAGAAAAAGTGGTTCGAGAGGGGTTACCGACATAGATGTAGTGTGAGGAGTGGGATTTTCAACCATAACCAAAGCACCTTCTTGATTGTCTAATGGAGGAGTAACAACACTCCCAGCGTCAGATTGATTTTCTACCTCTCCACGGTAGTTGTCTTCTGTAGGGTTAGGAGGTAAGGGTTGGTAGCCTTCCGGAGGCACCCCTTGCATCGTACATGATCCATGAATACCTTTATCATATACAGGCTCAATTTTGGAGAATAACAGTATACTCTGAAAATCTAGGGCCAACTAACAAAAAGAAACAACATACGCTAATAAAATCTAGGAATCAAAACCAAGCAAACAAGACTTCGCTCGATGATCATACTAGTTGGTGATGAAAATCCAATGTCACGTGATCAAGTCAAGAAGGGGCTAGGATATGGTGGAACAGTTACAATGGCGACCTGCTTAACAGACTTTCACCTTGGTGCAAGCTTCCATGCAGTAATTGTGGATTTACCCTCCAAGGAGCCCGAGTGAGTTTGACCAATGTCTGTTCCCGGTATAGTGAGACTTCCCTTCACCATCACCTCGTGTAAGTACCTAAAGATTACAGTAACTAAGGACACCAACTCACAGTTAGCCCTAGGCGAGTACAGTCGACAGTCCGATCTGAATGTATGGGTGGATAACAAGTCTAAAATCAACTCGAGAGGCTCCCACACATAATCGTGGGTATACCCTCAAGTGACCCCCAATATACGATGTGACCACTACAAACAGTTAAACCACGGAGGGATAATCTCTGTAATTCACCCGAATGTGACCTCGTGCGTAACCCCTGTGTGAGAGGGGGTCCCAGAAAGCCTATACGAAAATTGGATTTGACTCTCCCTATCTCAAGATGCTAATTCTTGTTTTGAAAAACTTTGGAGAGTTGTACTCATAGCCTAATCCAAAGTGCTAATCCTAGTCTAATGTTGGTGGAAGATCCTAGAAACAAAAATTTTCTAGATAAATTTTAATTAGCGATGATTTTACAGTTGTTCTTTACTCAAAGGGTGTATGACAATAAAATTGATGGTATGATAATTTAATTCCCAAAAATGCACAAGAAGATGATAAGCAATCATTTATTTCGATGAATTCCTATTTAAGGGAAGGAGAAAAGTTGTTTTCACTATCAAACACTAATATGCAATGTCCTCATACAAGTGTTTCTCAATCAGATTCAATGCAATGCTTAAAATTTCAGAAATGCTTTCTAATATCCAAACCAATCACTAAAATCTGTCCTTTTGCTTATATGTGAATGATAATAAAATGCAAAACTTCTAATGTCAATCAGACTTCAGGATTAAACAATCACAAGCGAACCTCACACAAACAAAAAATACACTCTCGTTATGAATAAACAAGAAAGACAAAGGAAACCAAATTTAAAAACAAGAACCAAAAAAACCTCAAACAAAAGAGAAATGCTGGAAAACTGACCTCAAAGATCAAATAAAAAGGTTCACAGACCTTTGGATTTCCTCACAAAAACTTCCACTTAGTCAGATAAAGGAGAAGAAAAAAGCAAGTTAACTCTAGGTTAGAAAAGACAAAGAGTGACTTCAAGGCAAGGAAATAAAATGTTAAAATCCCAAACAAAAGAGGATCAATTCTCAAAAATAAGGTGTTGAAAGACAATGAGAAAGATGGACTGAGAGTATGAGACCCTTAGCAAATGAAAAAGGAAAAAACTGAACTTAGAAACAAAAAACCCTAGAGGATTTTCACTGAAAATGGGATAGCGCTCTGGTGTAAGGGGTACCAGAGCATTCCAATACTCTATGTAAGACCACCAGGGAGTGTTGGTGCTCTGTTAGAAAGGGTAGGGAAGATCTGCTGAAAAAGCTCAAAAAAATGCCCAGAAACTCAAAACATCAAGGAAATTCAGTCAATCAGGGTGATCATGATGACATAAAGAGGCAATCAAACAAATCTAAGAATAAAAAAGACAATATGGAGAAGATCAAGTGAGTGGGAAAAGGGCCAAAACAAGATCTAGTAAGGGAAACAAAAATTAGAGTATCCTCCTCAGTGGAGTTGCCAATTTATGTTTTAGGTGAATCCCCCTACGGACAAGTGGATTCCCTCTTGGTCTCTAGACTCCTAAAGCCAAGACATCAAAGTGCTTAACATGGACACTGACTTCCTTTTATATCTAACCAAGATAATAAATGAAAGAGAGGGAGAAAGATATGTACCTTATTAGCGACGTTTGTCCCTACCAAGTCCAAGCTGAGCTTCGATCTTGAGCTCCCTGATAGGTCTTGTAAAACAAACAAAGGTACCAAAGGCTTCCTACTCTATTGAGATTAGCTCAAACATAGATCCATCTACTGTAGACAAACTCATGTGGAACAAGCATAAATTTGAAAGAAACAGGCCAAGCATTGATTATTAATGAGAACAAGTAAAAGTACTTACAATCCTTTGAATGAAGGTGCAACAGCCTCTTCCATCTATCCTTGTCCAACCCCTTTGCTGAATCAATCTACATTGATGGCTTTGATGTCATCTCAGTCATGAGATCATAAGTTTCACATCTCTAATATTTTCCATGTGCCTTTTACCATGAGAAGGCCTCCTTATATAACCTTGGAGAGGCCCAACCACTTGAGAGATATTTGGGATAAGTTGAGGATTCCTCTCCTTTAGTTGAGGATCTTGCCTAAGATCATGCCTTGACCATCTACTAAAATCCAACCACCTTTAGGAATTGAGGGGTTCTTCCTTGATTTGTCTTAACAAACCCAAAACTTGCTCAGAAAGGGGTAGTGCTCCCCTAAAAGGGTGCACAGGGTGCTCAAACACTCCCCCAAAGAGGCTCGGGGAGTGCCAACACTCCCTGACAGTGGGTAGGGGAGATCTCTCAAAAATCCATTTTTTAATGGTTCTTTCAGTGGAAAAAGGTTTGTACTCCCTGTCAAGTGATCTCTCTTCTTCAAAACTAGTCTTTGAGGTGTCTTAAGTGTCTTTGTGATGTCGTTAGAGGCACGAAATAGCCAAGATGGCAGTATGATGTTTGTGACACTTGCAACACTTGTAGTCAAGATGTGACACTTGCGGACAAGATGGGACACTTACAAAACTTGTAATGATGACACTTGCGACACTATCAAAGTGAGTAATTTTGAGGTGTGGACAAGTGGATTCCCTCCTGGTCTCTAGAATCCTAAATCCAAGATGGAAAAGTGATTAACATGGACACTGAATTTCTTTTAGATCTAACCAAGCTAATAAATGAAAGAGAAGGAGAAAGATATGTACCTTATTAGCGACGTTTGTCCTTGTAAATTCCTGGCTGAGCTTCGATCATGAGCTCCCTGATAGGTCCTGTAAAACAAACAAAGGTACAAAAGACTTCCTGCTCTATTGAGATTAGTTGAAACATAGATCCATCTACTGCAAACAAACTCATGTGGAACAAGCATAAGTTTGAAATAAATAGGCCAAGCATTGATTATTAATGAGAACAAGTAAAAGTACTTACAATCCTTTGAATGAAGTCGCAACATCCTCTTCCAGTTCTCCTTATCCAACCCCTTTGCTCAAGCAATCTACACTGATGGATTTGATGTCATCTCACCCATGAGATCATAAGTTTCACATCTCCAATCTTTTCCATGTAGCTTTCACCACGAAAAGGCCTCCTTATATAACCTTGGAGAGGCCCAACCACTTGAGATATCTTTGGGATAAGTTGAGGATTCCTCTCCTTCAGTTGAGGATCTTCCCTAAGATCATGCCTTGACCATCTATTCGAATCCAACCACCTTCAGGAATTGAGGGATTATTCCCTGATTTGTCTCAACAAACCCAAAAATTTCTTAGAAAGGGGTAGCGCTCCCCTAAAAGGGTGCACAGGGTGCTCAAACACTCCCCCAAATAGGCTTAGGGAGTACCATCACTCCCTGATAGTGGATAGGGGAGTGATCCTCTCCAAAATCCATTTTTTAATGTTTCTTTCAGTGGAAAAAGGTTTGTACTCCATGTCAAGTGATATCTCTTCTTCAAAACTAGTCTTTGAGGTGTCTTGAGTGTCTTTGTGATGTCCTTAGAGGCACGAAATAGGAAATATGGAAGTATGATGTTTGTGACACTTGCAACACTTGTAGTCAAGATGCAACACTTGCGGACAAGATGTGACACTTACAACACTTGTAATGATGACACTTGCGACACTATCAAAGTGAGTAATTTTGAGGTGTAACAATATTGTTGTTCAATAGGATCTGAAATGAAAAGGTGCCGGAAGAGTAGAATTTGCCTCAAATTCCGTCTTCTTTGCTTTAGCATCTTCCAAATATTTAGAGAAAAGGGAAACAACCTGATCTCGGTCTTCACAATGCTCATCATACTCATTATACGAAGCACAATCTATTCTCTGATGAATATGATATTTGAACGTTTCACAACATCCTTCAAGAAGTATATCATAAGAATAATACCTCTTGCAATACTTATGAAAGGCTACATGAAATTCCTACAAATAAGATATGCTCGCAATAGAGAGTGACCAATACCATCTCCGAGCATCACCATTTAACGAGTATACAAACATCTTCATGAGAGCATATTCATGATAGATATTCAACTGATCTATGCACTGATGAAAATCTATGAGATGCTGGGTAGGAGTATCCCCTTCATCTCCATGGAATATAGGAAGAAAGTTTGTGCATTCCAAGAAAGAAGGAATAGAATTAGGAAAACCAGGAATAGCTGAAAAATTGAGAGGTGCAAACCTCCGAGCCAAGATAGCTTCCATGGCCATCCTGGATCTTCAACTAGTTGAGCCACCTATGAATCTCATAACAATGGAGTCACCATGGTGAAAGATGTGCAGCCATGTATATGCCCTCTTCCTTTTCACCATCAAGAAGCATATCTGATCATTTTTGTTCTCCCAGGGAAGATATCTTCACTGATTCGTCCCCAACAATGGTGCCAAAAGATGTTAGTGTTATAAGTTTCTCCTATACTACTATAGGGTCAACCCTAGCACATCTTAGTTATTGCAATAGTTTTTGTAGATGGAAATTAGATTATGATTTGGTTTGATGGATCAACGAGACTGAATGAGGAAGGAAGAGGGAAATAAACTAACTTTAGATCAGAGATTTACCATTGGGCATGGAGTCAAGTAAACACCCTGATAGATTGAAGGCCAGTGAACTGAATATCAGACAAAATAATTATATGATAGTGGATGGAAGAATAGAGAATGTGAAAAATAGTAGAACATCCACCAAATAGAGATTCTCTCCGCAAAATGGATTTGACAGGTACTTGAACAAAACACACAAGCAACAGGCAGATCAAAACAAATCTTGTTGCTCAAGAATCTATTGTTTATGTACAATCATTGATTCTCAATGTCTGTAACTCATTCAAGCAAGAGGAAAAGGAGAATGGAAAATAAAAAGATCACAATCTGCTAGCACAATTCATAGGGATGTTGAATGTCAAGAATGAATACTTAATTAAACTACACATAGGCTTACCATCATTTCTACACAGACCTCTGCCCAAATTCCCCTCTCGGGTCTATCCCCAAATTCCCCTCTCGGGTCTGACCCCCCTCATCTGTGTGATAGCCTTTTGAGGGATTAAATAAGGTTTACATACACCTCCAAATCCTAAAGAAATGGATCTCTAATATAATCAAATCTCTATGTAAAATTAAATTCAACAACTAGAATTTTGATCCTATTCCTAGGGGATTGGATCCCATCTAAAATTGAGTCCTCAAGTGCCACACGAATTATCCTAGAGGAAAAAGAGATTTTCTTGAATCATCTTTGCCACATAAGTTATGAATCATCATACAAGAATCTAGAAGAAGTCCATTTGACCAAAATTCTTCCACCTGTTGATCTTCTATATATCTTTGCACTTTCGGCAGTCAAAACAGAGTATAGCTAGCTATCGAAAGTCTCGAAAGGATATTGAAACAATACTCAACTGCCAGTTGCTGCCAAGTGTTATATTCTATATCTTCGAGAAACAAATCACTTGCTTCTAAATAGGAACTTCGTCATGCTGATTTGTATGGCTCTGATTGTTGTTTTTCTTTTTTATCTTAAATATATGTAACCAATTGTCTGCAACATATTTCCTCCATAAGCTATACAACAAAAATATTGGTGTAGCATGCTCAGGTGAA
>JASDQU011402093.1:20634-37733 GCA_032191745.1 Picea mariana
TTCACCTGAGCATGCTACACCAATATTTTTGTTGTATAGCTTATGGAGGAAATATGTTGCAGACAATTGGTTACATATATTTAAGATAAAAAAGAAAAACAACAATCAGAGCCATACAAATCAGCATGACGAAGTTCCTATTTAGAAGCAAGTGATTTGTTTCTCGAAGATATAGAATATAACACTTGGCAGCAACTGGCAGTTGAGTATTGTTTCAATATCCTTTCGAGACTTTCGATAGCTAGCTATACTCTGTTTTGACTGCCGAAAGTGCAAAGATATATAGAAGATCAACAGGTGGAAGAATTTTGGTCAAATGGACTTCTTCTAGATTCTTGTATGATGATTCATAACTTATGTGGCAAAGATGATTCAAGAAAATCTCTTTTTCCTCTAGGATAATTCGTGTGGCACTTGAGGACTCAATTTTAGATGGGATCCAATCCCCTAGGAATAGGATCAAAATTCTAGTTGTTGAATTTAATTTTACATAGAGATTTGATTATATTAGAGATCCATTTCTTTAGGATTTGGAGGTGTATGTAAACCTTATTTAATCCCTCAAAAGGCTATCACACAGATGAGGGGGGTCAGACCCGAGAGGGGAATTTGGGGATAGACCCGAGAGGGGAATTTGGGCAGAGGTCTGTGTAGAAATGATGGTAAGCCTATGTGTAGTTTAATTAAGTATTCATTCTTGACATTCAACATCCCTATGAATTGTGCTAGCAGATTGTGATCTTTTTATTTTCCATTCTCCTTTTCCTCTTGCTTGAATGAGTTACAGACATTGAGAATCAATGATTGTACATAAACAATAGATTCTTGAGCAACAAGATTTGTTTTGATCTGCCTGTTGCTTGTGTGTTTTGTTCAAGTACCTGTCAAATCCATTTTGCGGAGAGAATCTCTATTTGGTGGATGTTCTACTATTTTTCACATTCTCTATTCTTCCATCCACTATCATATAATTATTTTGTCTGATATTCAGTTCACTGGCCTTCAATCTATCAGGGTGTTTACTTGACTCCATGCCCAATGGTAAATCTCTGATCTAAAGTTAGTTTATTTCCCTCTTCCTTCCTCATTCAGTCTCGTTGATCCATCAAACCAAATCATAATCTAATTTCCATCTACAAAAACTATTGCAATAACTAAGATGTGCTAGGGTTGACCCTATAGTAGTATAGGAGAAACTTATAACACTAACATCTTTTGGCACCATTGTTGGGGACGAATCAGTGAAGATATCTTCCCTGGGAGAACAAAAATGATCAGATATGCTTCTTGATGGTGAAAAGGAAGAGGGCATATACATGACTGCACATCTTTCACCATGGTGACTCCATTGTTATGAGATTCATAGGTGGCTCAACTAGTTGAAGATCCAGGATGGCCATGGAAGCTATCTTGGCTCGGAGGTTTTCACCTCTCAATTTTTCAGCTATTCTTGGTTTTCCTAATCCTATTCCTTCTTTCTTAGAATGCATAGAATTTCTTCCTATATTCCATGGAGATGAAGGGGATACTCCTACCCAACATCTCATAGATTTTCATCAGTGCATAGATCGGTTGAATATCTATCATGAATATGCTCTCATGAAGATGTTTGTATACTCGTTAAATGGTGATGCTCGGAGATGGTATTGGTCACTCTCTATTGCGAGCATATCTTCTTTGTAGGAATTTCATGTAGCCTTTCATAAGTATTGTAAGAGGTATTATTCTTATGATATACTTCTTGAAGGATGTTGTGAAACGTTCAAATATCATATTCATCAGAGAATAGATTGTGCTTCGTATAATGAGTATGATGAGAATTGTGAAGACCGAGATCAGGTTGTTTCCCTTTTCTCTAAAGATTTGGAAGATGCTAAAGCAAAGAAGACAGAATTTGAGGCAAATTCTACTCTTTCGGCACCTTTCATTTCAGATCCTATTGAACAACAGTATTGTTACACCTCAAAATTACTCACTTTGATAGTGTCGCAAGTGTCATCATTACAAGTGTTGTAAGTGTCGCATCTTGTCCGCAAGTGTTGCATCTTGACTACAAGTGTTGCAAGTGTCACAAACATCATACTGCCATATTTCCTATTTCGTGCCTCTAAGGACATCACAAAGACACTTAAGACACCTCAAAGACTAGTTTTGAAGAAGAGATATCACTTGACATGGAGTACAAACCTTTTTCCACTGAAAGAACCATTAAAAAATGGATTTTGGAGAGGATCACTCCCCTATCCACTATCAGGGAGTGCTGGTACTCCCTGAGCCTCTTTGGGGGAGTGTTTGAGCACCCTGTGCACCCTTTTAGGGGAGCGCTACCCCTTTCTAAGAAATTTTTGGGTTTGTTGAGACAAATCAGGGAATAATCCCTCAATTCCTGAAGGTGGTTGGATTCGAATAGATGGTCAATGCATGATCTTAGGGAAGATCCTCAACTGAAGGAGATGAATCCTCAACTTATCCCAGAGATATCTCAAGTGGTTGGGCCTCTCCAAGGTTATATAAGGAGGCCTTCTCATGGTGAAAGCTACATGGAAAATATTGGAGATGTGAAACTTATGATCTCATGGGTGAGATGACATCAAATCCATCAGTGTAGATTGCTTGAGCAAAGGGGTTGGACAAGGAGAACTGGAAGAGGATGTTGCACCTTCATTCAAAGGATTGTAAGTACTTTTACTTGTTCTCATTAATAATCAATGCTTGGCCTATTTATTTCAAACTTATGCTTGTTCCACATGAGTTTGTTTGCAGTAGATGGATCTATGTTTCAGCTAATCTCAGTAGAGTAGGAAGTCTTTTGTACCTTTGTTTGTTTTACAGGACCTATCAGGGAGCTCATGATCGAAGCTCAGCCTGGAATTTACAAGGACAAACGTCGCTAATAAGGTACATATCTTTCTCCTTCTCTTTCATTTATTATCTTGGTTAGATCTAAAAGAAAGTCAGTGTCCATGTTAAGCACTTTTCCATCTTGGCTTTAGGAGTCTAGAGACCAGGAGGGAATCCACTTGTCCACACCTCAAAATTACTCACTTCGATAGTGTCGCAAGTGTCATCATTACAAGTGTTGTAAGTGTCGCATCTTGTCCGCAAGTGTCACATCTTGACTACAAGTGTTGCAAGTGTCACAAACATCATACTACCATATTGGCTATTTTGTGCCTCTAACGACATCACAAAGACACTTAAGAAACCTCAAAGACTAGTTTTGAAGAAGAGAGATCACTTGATAGGGAGTACAAACCTTTTTCCACTGAAAGAACCATTAAAAAATGGATTTTGGAGAGATCTCCCCTACCCACTTTCAGGGAGTGTTGGCACTGCCTAACCCTCTTTGGGGGAGTGTTTGAGCACCCTGTGCACCCTTTTAGGGGAGCACTACCCCTTTCTGAGCAAGTTTTGGGTTTGTTAAGACAAATCAAGGAAGAATCCCTCAATTCCTAAAGGTGGTTGGATTTGAGTAGATGGTTAAGGCATGATCTTAGGCAAGATCCTCAACTAAAGGAGAGGAATCCTCAACTTATCCCAAATATCTCTCAAGTGGTTGGGCCTCTCCAAGGTTATATAAGGAGGCCTTCTCATGGTCAAAGGTACATGGAAAATATTGGAGATGTGAAACTTATGATCTCATGACTGAGATGAAATCAAAGCCATCAGTGTAGATTACTTCAGCAAAGGGGTTGGACAAGGATAACTGGAAGAGGCTGTTGCACCTTCATTCAAAGGATTGTAAGTACTTTTACTTGTTCTCATTAATAATCAATGCTTGGCCTATTTCTTTCAAATTTATGCTTGTTCCACATGAGTTTGTCTATAGTATATGGATCTATGTTTGAGCTAATCTCAATAGAGTAGGAAGCCTTTGGTACCTTTGTTTGTTTTACAAGACCTATCAGGGAGCTTAGGATCGAAGCTCAACTTGGACTTGGTAGGGACAAACGTCACTAATAAGGTACATATCTTTCTTCCTCTCTTTCATTTATTATCTTGGTTAGATATAAAAGGAAGTCAGTGTCCATGTTAAGCACTTTGATGTCTTGGCTTTAGGAGTCTAGAGACCAAGAGGGAATCCACTTGTCCGTAGGGGGATTCACCTACAACATAAATTGGCAACTCCACTGGGGAGGATACTCTAATTTTTGTTTCCTTTACCAGATATTGTTTTGGCCCTTTTCCCACTCACTTGATATTCTCCATATTGTCTTTTTTATTCTTAGATTTGTTTGATTGCCTCTTTATGTCATCATGATCACCCTGATTGACTGAATTTCCTTGATGTTTTGAGTTTCTGGGCATTTTTTTGAGCTTTTGCAGCAGATCTTCCCTACCCTTGCTAACAGAGCACCAACACTCCCTGGTGGTCTTACATAGAGTATTGGAATGCTCTGGTACCCCTTACACCAGAGATCTATCCCATTTTCAGTGAAAATCCTCTAGGGTTTTTTGTTTCTAAGTTCAGTTTTTGCATTTTGCATTTGCTAAGGGTCTCATACTCTCAGTCCATCTTTCTCATTATCTTTCAACACCTTATTTCTGAGAATTGATCCTCTTTTGTTTGGGATTTTGACATTTTATTTCCTTGCCTTGAAGTCACTCTTTGTCTTTTCTAACCTAGAGTTAACTTGCTTTTTTCTTCTCCTTTATCTGACTAAGTGGAAGTTTTTGTGAGGAAATCCAAAGGTCTGTGAACCTTTTCATTTGATCTTTGAGGTCAATTTTCCATCATTTCTCTTTTGTTTGAGGTTTTTTTGGTTCTTGTTTTTAAATTTGGTTTCCTTTGTCTTTCTTGTTTATTCATAACGAGAGCGTATTTTTTGTTTGTGTGAGGTTCGCTTGTGATTGTTTAATCCCGAAGTCTGATTGACATTAGAAGTTTTTCATTTGATTATCATTCACATATAAGCAAAAGGACCGATTTTAGTGATTGGTTTGGATATTAGAAATCATTTCTGAAATTTTAAGCATTGCATTGGATCTGATTGAGAAACACTTGTATGAGGACATTGCATATTAGTGTTTGATAGTGAAAACAACTTTTCTCCTTCCCTTAAATAGGAATTCATCGAAATAAATGATTTCTTATCATCTTCTTGTGCATTTTTGGGAATCAAATTATCATACCATCAGTTTCATTGTCATACACCCTTTGAGTAAAGAACAGTTGTAAAATCATCGCTAATTAAAATTTATCTAGAACATTTCTATTTCTAGGATCTTCCACCAACATTAGACTAGGAGTAGAACTTTGGATTAGGCTATGAGTACAACTCTCCAAAGTTTTTCAAAACAAGAATTAGCATCTTGAGATAGGGAGAGTCAAATCCAATTTTCGTATAGGCTTTCTAGGACCCCCTCTCACACAGGGGTTATGCACGAGGTCACATTCGGGTGAATTACGGAGATTATCCCTCCGTGGTTTAACTGTTTGTAGCGGTCGCATCGTATATTGGGGGTCACTTGAGGGTATACCCATGATTATGTGTGGGAGCCTCTCGAGTTGATTTCAGACTTGTTATCCCACCCATACATTCAGATCAGACTGTCGACTGTACTTGCCTAGGGGCTAACTGCGAGTTGGTGTCCTTAGTTGCTGTAATCTTTAGGTACTTACACGAGGTGATGGTGAAGGGAAGTCTCACTATACCTGGAACAGACATTGGTCAAACTCACTCGGGCTCCTTGGAGGGTAAATCCACAATTACTGCGTGGAAGCTTGCACCAAGGTGAAAGTCCGTTAAGCAGGTCGCCATTGTAACTGTTCCACCATATCCTAGCCCCTTCTTGACTTGATCATGTGACGTTGGATTTCATCACCAACTAGTATGATCATCGAGAGAAGTCTTGTTTTCTTGGTTTTGATTCCTAGATTTTATTAGCGTATGTTGTTTCTTTTTGTTAGTTGGCCCTAGATTTTCAGCGTATACTGTTATTCTCCAAAATTGAGCCTGTATATGATAAAGGTATTCACGGATCGTGTACGATGAAAGGGATGCCTCCGGAAGGCTACCAACCCTTACCTCCTAACCCTACAGAAGACAACTACCGTGGAGAGGTAGAAAATCAATCTGACGATGGGAGTGTTGTTACTCCTCCATTAGACAATCAAGAAGGTGCTTTGGTTATGGTTGAAAATCCCACTCCTCGCACTACATCTATGTCGGTAACCCCTCTCGAACCACTTTTTCTTCATTTAGACTCCCTTGAGAACATCATAGACAAAGAGGTCCCATAGTTACTGGAGAGAGATTTTACCGAAACATATATGGGATCCACATAACCAACCTTTGGTGATGAGTATAGGAGTCTTGTTCATCCTACCACTATAGTAGATACAAATCCCACACCTTCTCGTTCTGTATGGAGTAATTCATCAGGACGCGATCTTTATGAACATTTTGAATCTATTCGACAACCCTTTCATCCTCATGACCCTCCTAGTGAAACATGACCATCCTCTCAAAATATGAATCACCCCATCGATCAGGTGATTAACCCTACTGTTATGTCGGCACAAGTCCATCCTAATGCTAGACTCATCACCTCTACTCATTCCCAAGGAACTTTGATCCCTACCCCCACTTTTACAAACTTTCACTCTATAGCTCCACATGTTCCGCACGATCTTGCTGGGAAATCTTTGCACTAGAGAATGCAGACCCTTGCCAGCCAAATACAACCTATTGGAGGGAAACCACCATCTAAAGGACTTATCCCTACTGGAGGACCACCATTCTATGGCAGGCCTGCCCCTCTAGGGGGAAAACCCCCTTTTCATGTTCCTCCTGGAGGGAAACCTCCCTTTTCCATTCATACCCCGGTCGTTAATCCACCGCTGGTAGGGGGGAAACATTCATTTATTGGAAACCCTTCACAATCCTGGGGAGTATATTCAAGAGGCACTTTTACCCAACCCCACATTGGGGGGCACTCATATCATAACCCACAAGGAGGAGGATCAAATATCGTTCCTTTTGGAACATCTTATGGACAACCTTATCCGGGTGGCATCCCAAACACTACCTAGAGTCCTCAGGGACAACAACCTTATCCTTCACATGGCTATAATGTGTATCCACCGCCGAGATATACTCCTTACCCTCCTCAAGGGAAAAATGTTTATCTTTCTTATGGGCAAACAAATCACCCGGCTTATAATGCTCACAACCCACCAGGTTATGCAAATGTTTCTCAGCCATAATTGAATCCTGCTTATCCTAGCTAGTAACAATCATATGTAGGAGGACCTACAGGTTACAATTATCCACCTCACCCAGTTTATGGTCCTACTGGTGTTCCTATTCCACACCAGTATCATCCACAAATTAACCAACAACTACCTTTCCTTGCGACTCTGGATCTCCCAGACTTATCTCGGTTAACTAATGATCCTATTTTTCATTCACCGGTTTGGCCAGTTATTCCAGCTAAACTTCCTTCCGATATTCCTAAATTTGACGAAAAATATGGAGAAGATCCAAATAACCATGTGATGACTTTCCATTTGTGGTTTTCATCAAACTCCCTCATGGACAATTCAATACATTTGCGTCTTTTCCAGTGAACACTTATGGGCTTAGCAACAAAGTGGTATATTGAACTACTGCATGCTTCTTTCCATGATTTCAACTCCCTTTCCATGTCTTTCCTCATGCACTTTCAACTACCTATTCTCTATCAGACGGGTACTGAACTCTTGACCTCCCTTCATCAAACTGACTCCGTGAATATCTTTGACCATATTCATGAGCGAAGATGATGATGAAGGATGATCAAAGTAATCATTCCTGACATATTATTGGCGGAGTGGTTCACTAAATCACTTTTACCCCTGATCACTCATGATGTCTCTATGGGTGGCAAAGAAAAGGTCACTAACTATACCCCTGACAAAGAAAAGGTCAGTAACAGTAACCCTGACAAAGAAAAGGTCACTAATGGTACCGGTACTTTACCGGATCCATCATCATCCTCCATTAGTCCTCCATCAGTTAATCCTCCGTCTGGACCACTTTAGATTGAGAAACCTATGTTCAAATCTATCTTACTCCCTCCTAAGAGAAATATCCACAAATCTACCTTCAATCCTAGTTCACATGCCGCCCATAACTACAACATTGTTGAATATTTGGCTCAAGCACCGTGTGCTATGTCTGCATTAGAAGTTCTAAAAAATTTCCCCAGTCAACGTAGAACGTTGTTGGACCCTATTGGTGATGTTGATCCTAAGTCGTCCAACCATATCATGTTTAACCTGGACAATTATGCGTCTCGACTCTCCCACCAACTTGCTTTCCAAGTTGATGTTGTTGTTCACAATCAACAAAATCCACCGAACTATTATGGATGAGGGAGCCTCAACTTGTGTCATGTCTTTAGCATGTTGGAAAGGTTTAAAATCACCCGCACTTAACAAATCCCCAATGATGTTACGCGCCTTTGATGGGCGAGGTTTTCATTCCCATGGGCTTTTACATTCCCTGCCCATCCAATTGGGTGGAAAAATTGTCACTATTGATGTCGAGGTGGTCGATGCTCCCCTCAATTACAACTTGTTACTTGGAAGAAGTTGGTTTTATGCTATGAATGTCATTGCCTCATTGGTCTTTTGATGTGTACAATTTCCTCATCAGGGAAAAATTGTCACTATTGATCAGTTATATTTCTGCACAACCGATGCTCGTACTTCTGCTACCAACAACATTCCTTTCTTGGGAGACCACAAGATCATGTATGAAAGTGTTGGTGTTGTCTTACTAAAAGATTCTAGCTTGATGGGTACCTTCCCTACACCACTTCCACCGACTACACATCATATTGCCACTGTCGATATGATTTCGACCGCAGCTTATCAATCTTTGGAATCATCTGACCTTTGGATTGTACCTAGTCCATTGGAATTTGATGCACTAGGTGACATCGTGCCACTTAGTCCAGCCAAAACACCATGCGTTTATATCCAATCCACTTCTCCCTCTTTGGATGACCAACATCTATTGGAACCCGACAGTTACTCGATGCCATCATGGTTAAGTTCCTTGTCATCTACGATCGACTACATTTCCCTAATTTTTCCCTCTGATGAATCTATTTTGGAAATGTTGAGAATTGATGAGCTACCTCAGGATGATAACCATCATTGATCCTCTTTTCTTCCCCTTCGTGAAGAAATTTGGGCAGATATACAGTATATCTCCCCTCCTGATGTCAATTTTCCATCACCTCCCATGCCTTCAACTTTCGATGATTTGGATCTGGTAGTTGACATGGTGATCTCTTCGGTAGGGTTATTGGAGCCTGATATCCTTACCCCTGTCGCGGCCCTCGACATGTGTTCCTTCCAGAGTGATTTTCTTAAATCCAGTGAATATCTCTTGGAATCCATGATCTATTGTTGTCCCTTGACATGGTGTCCTTCCAGGGCGTTATTATCGTGGAAGCCATGATCAAGGAGAGTATGCGAGCATAGTTTATCTTCTCTGTAGCAATATCGTTAAAAAATGAAACAACGGTCACGAGCATAGTTTCTCTTCTCTGTGGCAAGCTCGTTAAAAAATGAAACAAAAGTTTTGAGCATAGTTTTCCTCTCTGTAGCAAGCTCGTTAAAAAATGAAACAAAAATCTGGGGATTGAACTCAGAGCCTTGAGCATAGTTCTTTTTCTATGTCAATCTCGTTAAAAAATGAAATAGTCACCTCCCTTGAACCTTCTTTTCATCCA
Organism: Picea mariana; assembly: GCA_032191745.1. Taxonomy (NCBI): domain Eukaryota; kingdom Viridiplantae; phylum Streptophyta; class Pinopsida; order Pinales; family Pinaceae; genus Picea; species Picea mariana. Next base: position 30,364 of record JASDQU011402093.1, read on the forward strand.
CTCTTGTCCTTTTTCTCCATCTAGTATAGAAATTGGTGACAACCTCAATGTCAGTGAATGAATTGAATCTTGGAGGGCATGTCTCCAACCTTTGATGATCATTCTGGAGTTCAGCCACTAGATTTCAAGCTGGGGGCATACCGAGCTTAGTATTTGTTCTTTCTCGTTCTTGAAAAAACATGAGAATGTAATCGAGTAGAATTTTATCACTTTTTCGGACTCGCAGGGATATACAAAAAAGGAACCCCTTGGAGTTGTCTTTAATCTCTTTTCAAACTCTCTAAACATGAAAAATATTGCAGAGTGATCTTTATTCCTTTCCCACTCATTAAAACGTTTGAAAGGGCATCTTTCGAGTGATAATTTATCTCTTTTTCAACCTCGTGAGACTAACATTACGAAAAATGACAACATTGGAGTCGTCTTTAAGTTATTTTCAGATTCTCTAAGTATGAAAAAAAATTGAGTTTACCTTTTCTGGACTCATTAAACAATCATACATTGAAGGGCTCATTTGAGACCAAACCCTTACTTCTTCCAGTTCATTAAACAAAGGAAGAGGGACTTATCGAAGGTGAGTCATATCGAGCATGTGTTACCCTCCTCGAGCTCGTTAAATTAAAAAGAGGTACTTGTCTATCTGGATGGGGGAAAAATTGAAAGAAGGAAGACAAGCAGTTTTTTGAGAACACTACCAGTAACTCTTACAGTCGCCCTTGAACATGACACTTTGTCTTTGCATGAATTTCAATCCACTGAACCTCTACACTGAGCCAATCATATGAGTTGTCTTACTCCTTTGGGTCATCTGAGGAAAGTCACAACATCCACTGCATCATCAAGTTTTGGTCCATGTCACATTTTTGCTGATATGCCTCAGTGTTCAAGGGAAGTATCTGTCTCGAGAGTCATCCATCACAAACATCATGTTTCAATACACATGTCAATCCATGTTCATTTTATCCACCAATTACATCTCTTTGTCAGTTTCGTGTCGTTGATGGGGGATACATCAAGGCCCTCCTTTGATGAGTCTATTCCTATCGACTTCAACACATTATTCGGTAGCTAGAATTAGAAGCGAGTTAGTACCTTGAGACGTGCATGCATCAGTGGCAGGCCTCCTCACGTTCGAAAGTGGGTTTACATCATTGACCTTTGATTGGATGATTCCATGGATGTTCGACTTCAGCTCATCTGTTCACATTCGTCGGAATGTACTAGAGTACCTTGGGAATTATTGACATCAATGGTGGTCTCCCTCGCGCTTGTTAACAGTTTACATCATTGACCGGTAATCAAGTGGTTTTTTCCATGTTCGACATCAAGACATCTATTCACATGGTTAGATTCGTACTACATCGGGATCGGTAAGAAGGCCCTCGGTTGAGTCATCACTCTTATATGTACTTTGCCTAGGTTGCCAAGGACTTCTTTTGTTGTATGACACATATATTGTTACATAGATCCACTTTGTATTGGTCGTGGCTATGTCTTGTCATGTCATAGATCCACTGTGTATTCTTCATGGCTACGATCAGTTTAGGTCATATGAGTATATATCCACATTGTATATTCAGTGGCTATACCATTTTGTCAATATAATTATGAATCCGCAGTGTATTTTATGGCGACCATACCTAAAAAGTCTTTATCACTCAAGCATAGGTATGCCTGTCTTGGGTTTGAAACATGTCATAATATTTGTTTGATGGTTGTGTGTAGCTTTTTCCTGTCTCTCTCCGTCCATACCCTTCCTCGAAAAAGTCTACAAATTACTTCAGTCATCATCGTTTTCTTTCATACTTTGGGGGGAAATCTGTTACACCTCAAAATTACTCACTTCGATAGTGTCGCAAGTGTCATCATTACAAGTGTTGTAACTATTGCATCTTGTCTGCAAGTGTCGCATCTTGACTACAAGTGTTGCAAGTGTCACAAACATCATATTTCCATCTTACTTATTTCGTGTGTCTAACGTCATCACAAATACACTTAAGACACCTCAAAGACTAGTTTTGAAGAAGAGAGATCACTTAACAGGGAGTACAAACCTTTTTCCATTAAAAGAACCATTAAAAAATGGATTTTGGAGAGGAGCGCTCTCCTACCCAGTGTCAAGGAGTGCTGGCGCTCCTTGAGCCTCTTTGGGGGAGTGTTTGAGCTCCCTGTGCACCCTTTTAGGGGAGCATTACCCCTTTCTGAGCAAGTTTTGGGTTTGTTGAGACAAATCAGGGAAGAATCCCTCAATTCCTGAAGCTGGTTGGATTTGAATATATGGTCAAGGCATGATCTTAGGGAAGATCCTTAACTGAAGGAGAGGAATCCTCAACTTATCCCAAATATCTCTCAAGTGGTTGGGCCTCTCCAAGGTTATATAAGGAGTCATTCTCATGGTGAAAGGTACATGGAAAATATTGGAGATGTGAAACTTATGATCTCATGAGTGAGATGACATCAAATCCATTAGGGTAGATTGCTTGAGCAAAGGGGTTGGACAAGGAGAATTGGAAGAGGCTAATGCACCTTCATTCAAAGGATTGTAAGTACTTTTACTTGTTCTCATTAATAATCAATGCTTGGCCTATTTCTTTCAAACTTATTCTTGTTCCACATGAGTTTGTTTGCAGTAGATGGATCTATGTTTGATTTAATATTACTAGAGTAGGAAGTCTTTTGTACCTTTTCTTGTTTTATAGGACCTATTAGGGAGCTCAGGATCGAAGCTCATCATGGAATTTGCAAGGACAAATGTCGCTAATAAGGTACATATCTTTCTCCTTCTCTTTCATTTATTAGCTTGGTTAGATCTAAAAGGAAGTCAGTGTCCTTGTTAAGCACTTTTCTGTCTTGTCTTTAGGAGTATAGAGACCAAGAGGGAATCCACTTGTCCACAGGGGGATTCACCTACAACAAGTATGCTGGAAATATTGAAGTACTGCTAGAACAGTTGGTCCTTCTTTCATCACTAGTGGTTGAGCAGTCATCTCTACAAATTAGCAAGCCTTCATTTACCATGCCTGAACCTAAATCCAAAAACAATATTAAACAACCGATCATCGACAAAGAAATCAATACACAATCGTGCTCAAATTTGGAAAACCCTGAAGATGGAAGCCATTATCAGGAAGAGGATATGTAGCGACCTTCTACTTTTCAGCTGAAACAACAACAAGAGGCTTTTCTTCATAGCTTCATTAATCTGTTTGCTAATTATATGGAATCTTTGAGCAATTCAAGTGTCAAATTGTTTTTTTCAAAAGAAGGTTGGTTCTGTTGTCCTTTCAAACTGCATTCATGTATTCTATGGGCTCTTGCATTTTTTATTTTCATACAAGAAGTTTTTTCAATCAGCTGGATGTTATCATGGCTTCATTGGAAGCATGATTTCACATGATTAGCCAGTTTTTACTGGTTAAAAGTAGGAATAGATAAGACAAATAAGCTCGCCATCGAGCATGAAGATTCTTGTCAGTCTGATATTTTGCAGTAGAAAGTTTGGTTTCAATATTTTGTTAGATTTTTAATAAGTTGTAGAAGTTTGAGCCTAATTTGAAATGCTATTGATAGACACCATAACCCAATGGACTAGGCACAACACAGAAGAATGTGAACATTTGCAGAGACAAAAGTTTGCAGGTTGCGTTTCATGGATGCACAAAGGAAAGGGCATAGTGGTATACTTGTTCTTGATGCCTCACAAGAAGAGCATCATCCCCCAGAAGGAGCCAATGTTAGTATCCAGATACTAAATTTTCAATTTTCTCCTTGTTCCATTAATGGGGTTATTCCTGTAGCACCGAGAAGTGTTGTTCTTGTAGCACTGAAAAGTGTCTTTTGGCTAGTTTCATACTTATAGTTCTTCATCAAAGCTCTTATTGATTTCTTTTACATGCATTCCAAAGCATTGTCAGCATTTCCTAAACCCTAGTTTTATGCTTCTTTAGATTTGAAATTGTTGTCAAATAAAGTAAGAAGTGGTGGGTGCTTGAAGTGTTGTAACCCTAAGCTAGTGTTCTACTCCTAACGATACATGTTCCTAACACAAATATCTATATAAAAATATGCCTAAATATCAAGCCTAATCAAGAATCTCAAGCCACAAGCTAACCCACGATTCAAGTCACAAATCAACACAAAGCTTAGCACACCAAACCATGAATCATCACATAAATCAAACCAAAGCTAAGTCACGAATCAAGTTATGAACTAGCCATGAGATGGCCACAAAATGATCTACAGTTGTCTGAAAGAACGATAATATGGCGCCACGAGTAAGATCCATGAACAGGTACAATGCATAGGTGTTAAAGAAAATTTTCTCGCGTATGCATGTGGTTATGGTCTTCATTTTTCTCTTCCTTAGCATACACAGTAGTCTTGGCCATGCTCCTTCGTTGCACTAGGAGGACAATATGCCTGGTATCATCATATATTTGTATGAGCTTGTGTCAAAAGGAATGGATATTCATATCTTTGTAGGGGATATGAGCACAGAACAAGCGATCTATGCAATGAAGGGCCAATATAGATTTCCAACGAAAGAAATGAACAACATGCATCATATTATATGTCTCATCAGTCGTAGATCAGAGTAGAGAAAACTTCCCATAATCATTTGAAGCGTCTAAAAGAAACTTGGAATGTGTATAGAGATAATTTATTTGATTTCATACGACAACAATATACTTGGTATAAAGTTTCTCTATTAGCTAGGTGGAAGCAACGACAAATGTATGCAACATGCATGTGGATAGTGCAATTACTCTTGATCCTTAGCAGAAAAATATGAAGTTTTTCCTTATGTACACGAGTTCTATGTTGAAACATTGGTAGATTGTTTCCATGCACTCCATAGGAGCGATTTTCCTTTTGCTTCTTCGGTAGCTCTTTTGCAGCAAGGGCTCTCTTCATTTGCAACCTTTATTGTTACACATTTCAATGATCCAAGGATACCAAATGCAGATCTAAGAGATTTCTCCTACAATCCATATCTATATTAGTACAGTACAAATAGTACATGGTTTCCTTTGAAAGAAATGAAGTAGAAGTGGAAAGGATGCCTGGTGCTTTTCTTTCAACATTTGATAATAGCTTTTGGATTCCAGTAACAAACATCCTTTTTTCAGCTTTGTAAAGTTTATGGATTTGGAACTTCAAAACATGGACAATATTGGTCTAGAATCTTTGAGGGTTTACTACAGAAAAAGTGTTACTTGGATGTCAAGCTTATCAAGTCAAATTAGAATTTTCAGAGATGCGCTAAAACATTGTTTTCATTCAAACAACTATGCATGGCCTCGACATGAATATGAGTTTCCCAAAGAATATTATTTATGGAGTTTGTTGGAGCTATCTGGTTTGGAAAAGTTTGTATTGATGGATTTTCTGGAATTTTTAATGCATGCAATTATTTGGGAAGTAAACCTGCTAAAGAACTTTTTAAGAAGTTGAAGCCTTCATATTGTTTCTCTAGACATCGGCACACTAAATTTGCAGTAGTTGTTCAACATGAGGAGAATGGACCTATCACAAAAAATTTTAAGTGTCTTCCTGCCTACAATTTTTATACAGGTTATTGAAATAGAATCTGATGCAGGGCCCCATGAGATCCATTATGATGAAGAATGGCTTGCAATAACACAAGCATACAATCCTTATTTTTCAAGGACAGACAACCAACCCATCATCTCTCGGTCATGCTATTAACCCACAAACAGAGGAAATTTTACAATTGTTGATTTTGTATTACCTTCTGACTATTCACCTGAGCATGTTACACCAATAGTTTTATTGTACAACTTATGGAGGCAATATGCTGCAGACAATAGGTTACATATATTTAAGACAAAAAATAAAAACAACAATCAGAGCCAGTACAAATCAACATGAGGAAGTTCCTATTTAGAAGCAGGTGATTTGTTTCTCGAAGATAGACAATCTAACACTTGGCAGCAGCTGGCAGTTGAGTATTGTTTCAATATCCTTTCCAGACTTTCGACAGCTAGCTATACTCTGTTTTGGTTGCCGAAAGTGCAGAGATATACAAAAGATCAGCAGGTGGTAGAATTTTGGTCAAATGGACTTCTTCTAGATTCTTGTATGATAACTCATAACTTATGTGGCAAAGATGATTCAAGAAAAACTCTTTTTCCTCAAGGATAATTCGTGTGGCACTTGAGGACTCAATTTTAGATGGGATCCAATCCCCTAGGAATAGGATCAAAATTTTAGTTGTTGTATTTAATTTTACTTAGAGATTTGATTAAATTAGAGATCCATTTCTTTAGGATCTGGAGGTTTATGTAAACCTCATTTAAGCCCTCAAAAGGCTATCACACAAATGAGGGGCGATAGACCCGAGAGGGGAATTTGGGCAGAGGCCTGTGTAGAAATCATGGTAAGCCTATGTGCAGTTTAATTAAGTATTCATTCCTAAAATTGAACATCCCTATGAATTGTTCTATCATATTGTGATCTTTTCATTTTCCATTTTTCTTTCCCTTTTTCTTGAGTGAGTTACAGACATTGAGAATCAATGACTATACATAAACAATAGATTCTTGAGCAGCAAGATTTGTTGTGAATTGCATGTTGCTTGTGTGTTTTGCTCAAGTACCTGTCAAATCCATTTTGCGAAGAGAATATATGTTTGGTGGATGTTCTACTATTTGTCACATTCTCCATTCTTCCATCCACCATCATATAAGTATTTTGTCTGATATGCCCTTCACTATCCTTCAATCTAAGAGGGTGTTTACTTGACTCCATGCCCAATGGTAAATATCTGATCGAAAGTTAGTTTATTTCCCTCTTCCTTCCTCACTCAGTCTCGTTGATCCATCAAACCAAACCATAATCTAATTTCCATATACAAAAACTATTGCAATAACTAAGATGTTCTAGGCTTGACCCTATAGCAGTCTAGGAGCAACTTCTAGCACTAATAGAGTGATTTAACAATTCATTTTTGTTCATTTGTTTATAGTTTGTTTATTTTAAATTTTTTTATTGTTTTATTATATTAATAATTAAATATTTTATTTAAAAAAAATACATAATGAAACATTTCATAGTTATTCTCAAATATTTTTGTTATTATTAGGGTTTTATTTTTTTAGTATGAACGTTTATTTTTTTTTTTTGATTTTGTTTTCTATTATTAATAATGATTTTGATTGTTTTGTTTACAGGATCTCATTGTCCAGATTATGGAAGAGAGTTGCAATTGCTCGTTTTGGGAGAATAGTTGCTAAAGGATTGAAAAGAGAAAACTAAAATATATCTTCACTTATGAGAAGGATAAATCAAATCTTCATTTCTGGGAAAACGATAACGAATTTACAGAAACGCTTGAAAACTCATCTGCA
>JASDQU011402093.1:53574-85206 GCA_032191745.1 Picea mariana
ATACAAAAACTGAATGAGGGGTCAATCCCAAGATGAATATAAAAGAGACTGCACCAATAAGAAGTGTGGAAGAGTGCGTTATAACAAAGTGGAGAACAGGAAAGGATAGACCCAATAAGAGGCACGGTGTTGAGAGTAGGGTGTCCAGTGGGGATATCAGTCGTAGTAGTAGTAGTCCCAGGGGCCTAGGTGATAAAGTATGAACCCCTTGGCTATTGTGGAGTGCCACAACCTTGGAAGAATATGATGCATAGAGTAGAGTCGTAGGAGAAAGAAAGGAATACGAAGGATACCCTAATGATGTGGGAGAAGAATTGATGATTTTACATGGTCTTACATGGTTGTAGGTAGGAAACTCTATGGGTCCCCTCATATTAAATTTCAGAAGGATAATGACTTACCCCCCTTCTAAAATTCCCCCCTTGTACATCTTTAATCAAGAAGAAAGAACATTGTATAATGAAGTAATTGTATTAGGAGAAAGAGTGGAAGAATATAGAATATAAAAGATGAGTGAAGAAGAAGGTGAAGTCAGTGCTACTTCACGAAGAGGAGTATCAGTAGTGAGGAGCTCAAAAAACAACAATCACGTTGGAAAATTTCATTTGAGAGTGACAATGGTGAACCAAGTTGGCACCTTGAGGATACCAATGTTCCAAGGAACCTGTAAATATGACGGCGAACAAAATTGTTTCATGTGAGAAGAAATATGGTCTTTGAAGAGTATCACGGATGAAGCAGTAAATATCGTGTAGCTGGAAACCATGTTAAGGGACAAAGACTTGACATGGTACATTAAATACAAGGACATTGCACCACAAACAAGGTATCTGAAAGAGATCAAGATGGATTTATTTAATTAATTTCAAGTATGAGTCTCAGTGTATTACTGAGATCAAGGGAATTAAGAAAAAAGAAGGAGAAACTATGTGGGATTATGACCAATGGTTTAAGATTTTGTTAGATAGGTTGACGATATATATTTAGGATGTGAAACACATATATTGGCTTATTATGGGGTTGGGTCCCACTCACCCAAGAAAAGGTTACAACTTAAGAATATGTGGTAGAAATTGCAATGTTTCTAGAAGATATATGAGGAGGGGCAGAGACATCGGGGGGATTGGCATAGGTTCAGTAACAACTAGCCAACCTAACAATGGATTTTCAATATATGGTGAAGAACAAATTCATGCACAAAAAAATATGTTGTACCGCATGTCACTCTAAGGGCCATCACAGGGACAAGTGCCCTGTACTTTGGAATGATGTGGCAATAGGCACGGTGAGTCCATTCCCAACTGGACAGACAAAATTGTGCGATATATGTTGATAGTGGGGCTATGTACCACCCTGCCTCCCAACTCTATAGAAGTATCGAAAGATTCATCACACTCCATTCTATGAGTTATGTAAATCTATGGGACATGATTTTAATAATTGTCTATCACTCTAGATGATGCAATATGATTTCCATCATGCATTCCAAGTACAAAAAGAGTAGAAGGGTGGTGATCATGGTGGTGTTGAGAGAGGAAGATACCAAGGAGGTCCCATAGGTGGATATGGGCACAGCCATGGCCGATGATATGCTGGAGGGGGAGGTAGACCCCCCACTTCTTTTAATTGTCGAGAAATTGGTTATGTTTCAAGGCTTTTTACCAAACCGTGTGTTCTTTGTGCATATTGATATAGTCGTGAGAATTTCATAGAGGATTTTTCCGACTTAGTGAATAACTGGGAAGAAAAGAAGACACATTGAAATATGTTTCATGTAGAGCAATGTAGTTATAAGAAAATGGATTAGGAAGTCGATGTTCAGGTAGTAACCTGAGGAGGAGTGAAGACATTAGCATACTTTATCAATGGTGAGAGATTAGGTTATAATATGGAAGGGAAGATAAGGAAGACATCACATCCCCCTCCTATGTTCGATCTCTCCTAGCAAAATCATTTTTTTCATGATGCATAGAGAGATATTGAAGAAGAGAGAGTCCATGAATATTTGCAGCGTGAAACACAAATATCACTTAAGGAGGCTCAGATCCATGAAGAAGTGCAACACCTCTTGGATGGTTTGCTTTGCTATACAGCTAATATTCGGAAAAATCATGCACAATTTTACAAAGGAGGAGTGCCCATTTTGAGTAGTCATTGAAATTGAACGGTGTATATCTAGTGTTCAGATGGTCTCATCTCAATATGTAATGAATGAATTCGTTGATGATTTCTTAGACTCCCAAAACTCTGGAAAAGTGTTTCATTATAGTTGGATTCTAATTCTTATCTCTATGGTTCTTTAGCGGCTCCCTTGGTGTTTTCAACGACTTGATGGAAGTAGGAATGCCTTCAAAGCCTCCTGATTCCTGCAACTGCATGAGAGAAAGGATCCTTGCACTCAAAATTCCAACAATGAGCTATTTTAGAGTTGGTACCAACAATTGATCCAGGAAACTACTTCACAAGTCTCCATTTTGTGCACCCTCATGGACAAGTATGATGGTTACCTTTTATTTGTTTGTACTTTTCATAACATTTTCATCTATCCTAGTGATAATTAGTGTGTTGCAATGACACTCCTAAAATTATGCTTCATGGAATAGGACATCCAATAAGGAATTTTCGAATCGCCCACCCATATACAACCACTTCCCACTGAGAAAATTGATACACTAGAAACTTGCACTAAGAACAATCAGTACCATAAGAGGGATGAAGTGAAATGACAACAAGAGTAGTGCGAAGTCCCCCATGGAAGAGGCTCCAAATAAGATACGTCCATCAAGCACTCTCAAGAAACACATCCGACACAACAAAAAACATAGTGTACCTCGGTCAAGGCAAAGTGACATTGGACCGACCCATCCTTCTGCAATACCAATCCCTCCACACAATAGGGTTCCATTTATATGGAATYGGGTGTCAACACATTAATAGATGCCTTAAAATCACAATTGTTTCTACAGGAATAAATACATTYAGAGGTTGTTCACAATGTCGACCATCTATGTTGACAACTCAAGGGTATGACACTAGTACGAGAAGCTACCCCACAACTATTGGATTTTTGCATTAGTTCAATTACCTTCACTTGGGTCCTTAGAATGAACCCACCAACATTACTTATAGTAGATACCAACAATGGTGGAATCTTGTTGGAACCAAGTCCAACTCCAATGATACAATACTATGTTACCACCCTTCTCTCTAAGTTAAGTGAGAACAACTAAAAATTGAGCTAAACTCATGTGCAACTACAACTCCAACACCAAGTGGAAATTTTCATTCATAATCAGATGCACAAACAATATGAGAAGGAAATTTAGGATCATCACGAATTACAGAGAAGGTATGAAATAGAAAGTGTGGCACATATGGTTTCCCAGGCCCAATACACTGATCTAAGTACAACATTCACTAACCTTCTTGGATTTGTGGTGTAACACACCCGACCCCCTAATAATCACTTAGGCTAGTGGGATGTTCAATGTTTCCTCTCTTAACACTCAGAATGAGTATTTGCATCCATCATAGTCTATGAGAGTAATTTTCTTATCACAACTTATACTATATTAATTCTTATTAATTCTTATTGAAGTTTCTCCACATATATTACTAAGGTGATTAGGTGTCTAAACACCCTCATTTGGAAGATATCATTTACTTATCTCCCTTAGATCCACAATCTGTGTGTCTTCATATTCATTCTCATCGGAGTTCCTAGTCACTTGGCTCGATCTCCTTTCTGATGGTGAAATATCAATGGATCATCCTCCAAGATCAAACAACTCTCCTTCATCCTTAGATTCCCTCCCCATCGAAGCATCTATTTTATGGCTCCAAGTGATACTCTGAACAAATCGCTCTTACCACACACATACCCAACAACTCAAAAAATCCTCATTCATCTAATTCAACAGACAGTATGGTCTTTTAGGGTTACAACATAATTCCTGCTAAGGTTCTTAAATCGCCTACCTCAGAGAGATTCTTAACATATATAATGGATAGGATCTCATGGAAAACTTCCTGGTGGGTCTACAATCTTCAAATTTCATGTCGTTGAAATCTTGTCTCATCTCTCCTTCTAGACCTCCAATGACCCATTCTTTTGATAACCTCATTACTCAATCCATTAGTCCAAAACTTTCCTTGGTCACTCTATGATAGATCGACGATATTCATCGACTCAAATCTTGCTCATTGGAGTCCTAACAAAATATCCCACAAGGTCACTCCAATGGTGGTATCATCCTACTAATAATATAGATCTGTTCACTTCGCCAAATCAATGGCTGCAAACCCACCAATTTTAAAACATCGGTTTCCTCTAAGGTAACTATTGAAATCTAGACTGCAAAATTTTTAGGGTTTTCTTCTAAGTCTTCTCTAAGGTTCTACCAACTCTCATGAGTTTGGAAGTTCAACATTAAACTGACTAAATATATTCCCTTCTTCTGGATGAATTATTTACATATCCTGTAACCTTTCCACTTAATATAGGTGGCTTTTCACATGTCTTAAGGCTCTCAAACCCTTAAAATGACTCTCCAGATACTAGGGTACTCTTGTCCCCTTCCAAATGAATATTTTGTCCATATCTTGTAAAATTTCCTCTAAATACTTGGAGAATATATGGGTTACATGCCACCCATTCCCTACTTACTTAATTTTATGAATTATTAGATTAAAAATGATAACAGATAATCATATTCCAATTTTACTCAGGAAATCAACCATTAATTCACTTATTAACAATTTCAATTAAACCACCAAACCACAAGCTTACATTTCTAAAGTTTCATTCCACATACATTGGATTGAAATACTTATCTATCTAGTAAATATCAACAACCAATTGACTGAAAGAGGACTCCTTTCCTCCCAACCTTAGGCAAAAATGCATAGTGCCTTCTTACAGTATGACACCTCCATTCCAAGACATCATATCAAAAGGTAATGATTCATATGATTTCCAAATTAGAATGATCCCAAAAAGTTACTCTTCTTCCTCCACTGACAACAATAGAAGTTTCCACCTTCAAGTTGAGCTTCGAGAATCCACAGGTTTATTAAGTACCTTTCCAACTAGGTTTCCTCTACACAAGGTATCCCCTTGTCTGCTAAATAGTCCCTCAATGACCTCCCCTTACCAGTGTCTATTTCTACCCAATATGTACCAAGAAACAACCCTTTATCGCTCTAGTCTAGATTCGGGTCTTCTCTGTTTCAGGGTGATCACCAATAATTTAGACAAGATTCCTATTTTATTCAATGAAATCCCTCCAATTTCTTCTCTTTCTCATATATGTGAAACTAAACTCCTCTGTTCATCACACCATTTTTCTGTGAGTCTTCAACTCAACAATTCTTTCAAGATTTTCGCTACTCATTCATTGGTGCAACTATTCCTTGCTTTCCAATTCTCCTATGCACATCTTTGACTCTCCCACATATGTTCTATATGGGTGTGTCTAACATGTCTCTCCCCCTTCTTCCCCTTGGGTAATGTTTTCCACGTTTTTTCTCTTGCTCCTCCAATCCTTGGGATTCACATGGCTTCTGTTAGAAGTGACCTCCAGTCAGGGATCCAAATTTTGAAGGGGAAATCCAAGGGAAGTACTTCTGTCAGGTTTTTTAGAGGACCCTATCCTCTTCACTAAATTATATATGTCATTATTATTAACTTCCTCGACCACCAATAGTTTCTTCCATAAATGGTCATGTGGCCACATACAGATTCAAGTATGCTGAGATGTGTGCGTTTATGTTTTCCAGGTATAAGTTGGTTTGTTAAGGATGCTTCCTATTTTCTTCACTGAAACATTTTAGCTCCACCTCACCAGTCCACTTCATCAATTTCACATGTGATATCATGTCTAGTACTCTCAAGGATTTTCCCTCTCAGTCAGTTGTATGGTGTTTTTCATTAATCAAAACATATTTACAAGCTTCATAGTCTCATTATAGGAAGTCTTAGTATAATTTACAATTATGGGGAAAATGGGGTGTTAGACTACCCTCTCTTTTAAAGAAACATCATCATGGGTTTTTAAAACACCATATCTATAAAATTATACAAAAAAAAAAATGAATATGCCAATCTCATGGAATCCTCCATCTCCGATGTAGCATCATCTTCTCCAAAGTGCTTCCATTACACCTTGACCTCCATGATGTCCTTGTTCTAGAGAACTGTTTCCCTCCTATCTATGACACAATGTGGTTCAGTTGGAACTCTCTCTCTAGTTCCACCTGTACCACAATCCAATCAATGACATGATTAGGATCATGCACATATTTATTTAATAAATACACACATTATGGGCTCTAGTAGTAGGTGTCAAAGAAATTTTGTATTCTACTGGTCCCACTCTTTGAAGGACTTCAAATGGTACACAATATGAGGGTGACAACTTATCACATGTCCCCATTCTAAATGAACTCATTTTGGGCTTCACCCTGAGATATACATGTTCTCCCACATTGAACTCTTTATGAGTTGCCTTGTTGTATGCATAGCTCTTTTTTCTATCTTGGGATTCTTTCAAATTTTGTTTTATCTTAATCATTTAATGTTCCATTTCCTTCATAAATTTTGTTCCAAGTGTGATCATATCCACTGGACTATACAAACTAATTGGAAATATGCATTTCTTGCCATATAGAACCTCAAACATGATCATGTTCAATGATTCTTGATAACAATTGTTATAGGAAAACTCTACAAGGGGTAGATACTCTTCTAATTGCTTAGATCGATGAATAACATGCATCTTTAACATGTCTTCTAGCACTATGTTCACTCTTTTGGTATGACCATTTGTTTAAGGATGGTAGGATGTGGTAAATTCTAGTTGTGTTCCCAAGCCTTCAAACAAGATTTTCTAGAAACTTGAGGTGAACTTGTCATTTTTGTCTCAAATTATGGTCTTTGGAAGACCATGCAATTTGAAAATTTCCTTAATAAACACATTAGCAGTGTTTGTGGCCTTGAAAGTAGATTCAATAGGGATAAAATGAGATGGATTTCTCAACTTATCTATGACAAAAATGATTGTATCAAGTTGATTAATTGTCTTTGGAAAACTAGTAATATAGTCCATGGATATTGTCTCCCATTTTCACTCTGGAATTTGCAATGACTGCAATATCCCAATAGAATACTTATGTTCAACCTTCACCTTTTCACACTCCCAATACTTATCAATCTATTTGGATATCTCGTTCTTCATTACAAGCTAGTAATACAATTTCCTTTTTGCTGTTACAATATTTTGATAGACAGGGTGACCTACATAAGGTCTCCTATGTAACTTGTCAATAATCATACGTTTTAAATATGCTTAACTAGGAATGTACAACCTATTTTTATATGATATAAATTCATCAAATGTAAGTTTATATCCTTCATATTTATTTTCTCTGGGTCCTTCATGTAACCCTTCTTTTACTTGGTTGAAAAACTCATCTTGCAAGAGGTTTTTAATCATTTGTTTGATGCCATATTTTCCTACACTTCATGTTGCTAAGTGCATATCCTGCACACTTTGAATGAGTGAATATTCCACTTTGTTCTCTTTCCCTTTAATAGTTTTCATTTAAAAATAAAACTCGCTAATCAACGCCATCCACCTAGCATGTTTAGCGTTCAATATTGATTGGTTTAAAAAATATTTAAATCTAGAGTGGTGTGTCATAAATTCAAATCTATTTCCAAGCTAGTAATATCTCGACATATTGAGTGCATGCAAAATTGTTGCAAGCTCCAAATCATGAGTAACATACTTTTTCTCATGACCATTTAGATTTATTGACTCATAACAACCCACTTGTCCTTCATGCATAATAAATCCATTGATTCCTTATTTGCAAGCATCAATGCACACCAAGAAGTCATTTTTAGGGTCTGCAATATTGAAAATAGGGGCATTAGTCAAAATATTCTTCAACTATTGAAAGCTAGCCTCATGCTTTGGTGACCATACAAATTTCTTCCCTTTCCTTTGTAATGAACTAATGGGATTATCAATCTTGGAAAATACATTTATAAAAATTTTGTAATATCCAACAAGTCCCATGAAAAATCTTACTTCTGGCACATTCCTATGGGAAGACCAATACATGATTACCTTGATCTTTTTGCGATCTACTGCCACTCCTTCTGCTCAAATTATGTGGTTTAAATACTAGATTTATTTTTGAAAGAAATGACTCTTGTTGAACTTAGCATAGAGATGGTGTTCTTGCAACACCTGAAACACCACTCTGACGTGTTGATCATGCTCTCCTCTTTTCTTGGAATACATCAAAATATCATCTACAAACACTAATACAAACTTGTCTAAATACTTGTTGATAATTCTATTCATTAAGCACATGAACGTAGTTGGTGCATTGGTAATCCCAAATGGCACCACTAAAAAATCATAGTGTCCATATCTCATTCTAAAATATATCTTGTGGATTTCCTAATCCTTAATCTTGACTTGGCGATATAAAAACTTTAAATCAATCTTTGAAAAGATTGCAGCTCCCCTGAGTTGATCAAAGATATCATAAATCCTAAGTAATGGATACTTGTTCTTTGTGGTCATATTTTTTAACTACCTATAGTCAATATGTAGTCTTAAGGTATCATCCTTATTATTTACAAACAATGCTGATGATCCCCATGGGGATACACTCGTCTTGATGTAACCTTTTTCTAACATTTCCTTTAGTTTTACCTTCAACTCCACTAGTTCTGGTGTGCTTATTATGTAGGGAATTTTTTATGATGGAACTGCTCTAGGAAGAAGATCTATTGATAAATCAAGATCAATTTATGGAGGTATTCTAGGTACTTCCTTTGGAAACACACCCTTAAACTCCCATGATACAGGGTGATATTTAGTCTTAAACTCCTTTCTTTCTCCTAATTTAAGAACTTGTATAACATGCAAAGGATAATCGTTATGATGGAACTTCTTAAGTTGTAATGTCGATATTTTTCTAACTAAAACTAGCTTTCCAATGCCTTGCAAAAAAATTTCATTTCCTTTCTCATCTTCACATTCCAATTTTTTATCATAACAATCTAATTTTTCCTTGTGGGTAGCTATCCAATCCATGCCTAGCATCACATCATACACTCCTAAAGGTAGGATATGTTCGACAACATAGGTATTCCAACATAGGAAAAATACCTTCAGTAACCACTCACACAACCATATCAAAGATCAACACACCAATTTTTTGACATGGTAAAACCCCTACGGGGAAACATCTAGGGCCCTAGACAACGCGACCACTTGGAGAAGTTTATTAATGAAAAATAAAAGAACAATTATAGAGAGATTTTACACGATATTTTCTCACAATCGATAATTGTAAAATGACCCTCCATGCTATTTAAATAGAGATTATGGACCAATCAAATGTTAAGCCACGGATCAATGGTCGTTAATATCAAGGAAAATATGAAAGAATCCATCGAAGCCATAATCCAAACTCTAAAACAATCTGTCGAATCCATAAGGCTTCCTGACTTGCCTCGGTACTCTGCTTCTGCTGAAGAGAGTGCAATAGCTTGTTGTTTCTTACAAGACCAAGTGGCAGGTCCTGAACCAAGGCTAAAAACATAACCTACAGTTGACTTCTAATCATTAGGGTCGCCGTCCCAATTTGAATCAGTGAAACAAACCAATAAAGGATCCCCCCTGAACTGTAATGTATCCCGAACTGAATTGTACCACGGACATAGAAACGTATCATCTTAGGTTCTTTCTAATGGATTTCATGGGGTGTTTGCATATACTAGGAAACAAGAACAACAAAAAAGGAAATTTTAGGATGGGTATGAGAAAAGTATAAGAGGCTACCAACTAACTGACGATACAAGGTGGCATCAACTTCGAGAGAAGTATAAGTGGAAGTAATATTGACTCCATATTGGAAGGGAGAAGGGGATGGTTTACAATCATACATGTGAAAGCGATGAAGAAGGTCACAATCATACTTAGATTGTGAAAGAAAAATTCCTTCACTGGTTTTCCAAACTTGGAGGGAAAGGAAATAGTGCAAAAATCCTAAGTCTGCCATTTCAAATTTCTTCTTAAGGCTAGTTTTCACACGATTTAAAAGTTTTGAGTCACTATCAGTAAGGATAAGTTCATCAACATAAAGGACATGGATTATGAGATGGCTTCCTACTTTCTTGGTATATACATTAGGATCAAAATGGAATCTAGTGAACCCAGTGGAAATAAGAAAGTTGTTCATTTTGGCATACCAAGCTCGGGGAGCTTGCTTAAGACCATAAAGATATTTATAAAGGTGAAAAACAAGGCCAGAGTCACTCTGGACATGGCAAGAGTCATTCTGGACATGGCCAGGAGGTTTTTCCATGTAGATTTATTCTTGCAAATATCCATGCAAGAAGGAATATTTAACATCCATCTAATGGACCTCCCATTTGTCTAAGGCAACAAGGGCAAGAACAAGGCAGATATAGTTAATTTTGGATACAGGGGAAAAGGTTTCATTATAGTCGATTCCTTCAACTTGGTAAAATACTTTGACAACTAAATGAGCCTTGTGTCTTTAAACACTTCCATTTGATGCATACTTAGTTCTGTAGACCCATTTACATCTGACAAGTTTTCTTCCTTTTGGAAGAGGTACAAGATCCCAAGTATCGTTTTCCATTAAAGAATGATACTCTTCATTCATTGTTGTCTCCCAAACTAGATGACCTAAATCTTCTGCAAATGTCTTTGGATCATGAGTCTATGAAACTTGAGCCATAAAAAAAGAGACTCGCTAGTACTGTGAATGTGTCCGACGTTTATCTGAACTATCACCGACAAGATCACCAGTTGTTTCTCGTGTTGAACTGACCCATCTAGGAAGTGGTGAAGCTAGAGATGGTGTTGGTTCAAGTTCAAAGGACTCATCCGAAGGAGGTAGAGCAGGAGGAGGTGGATTTTCATCGTCACTGTCATCATTTGAATAAGAAACCAGAATAGAAGAAGGCACAAATGTTGAAGATGGCTCGTAGGACAAAGAAGGAACAAACGTCAAATTTGGCTTGCTGGCCAAATTAGGTACACACATTGAATTAGGCTCGCAGGCTAATAGATTTTCATCAAACTTAACCTATCTTATAATAATAATTTCATTACAATGTGGTTGAAAAATTCCATAACCTTTGACATCTTCAGAACAACCAACAAATATACACTTCTCACTTTTAGGCTGCAATTCTTTCATTTTCTCATCAGGAATGTGAGCCCATGCTATACTGCCAAATACACGAAAGTGACTTACATCTGGTTTAATTTTAGTCCAATATTTGTCCAGTGTTATATTTTTAAGATCCTTTGTGGGAGTGCGATTTACTATGTAATTTTCACAGTTGATGGCTTCCACCCAATACTTTAGACTTAATCCCTTAGATTGGATCATACAATTAGCCATTTCTTTTAATGTCTGGTTCTTTCTCTCAGCAACACCATTTTGTTGTGGTGTATATGGAATAGTGTGTTTCATTTGGATGCCCTATATAGCGCAGTAACTTATAAAATTATTGTTCACATATCCGCCTCCATTATCTGTTCTTAACCTTTGAATTTGATGTCAAGATTTCTTTTATACTAGGGCCTTGTAGGCCAAAAACTTGTCAAAAAATTCTCTCTTAAGTTTTAAGAAGTAATCCCAAGTACATATGGAGAAGTCATCAATAAAAGTTAAGAAATAATTGCACCCATAAAAATAAGAAGAAGAAAGTGGTCCACACAAATCACTGTGAACAAGCTTCAAAGGGACCGAGTCATGCCAAGAGGCACGCTTGTCAAAACTGTCCCGATGATTTTTTCCGAGAACACAATTGATAAAAACACCACCTCTACAAGAAGAAAGAGGAATACCAATCACCATATTTTGATTACATTGTTGTTGTGATGAGTGATAGTTTATATGGCCAAACCGCTCATGCAAAAGTTTGCTCAAGTCATCACTATGAGAAATAAAAACTCCTGAAAAATATGATGACCCAAAGTTGTCAAACTTGTACAACCTGGTAATATCATCAAAAATTCCAATTGAAAGAACATGCTTAGGATCTTTTAGATCCTTGATTACAACTTGGTGAGGTGAGAACTCGACGATTTTACCTTCACCTGAATGTGTGATTTGATATATTGATAGAAGGTTACAAGAAAGACTTGGAACACATAATACATCATTGAAATGATAATTTTATACTTGAATTGTTCCAGTTCCTACAACAATAAGAGATCTATCATCACCAACAAATTTTTTTTGGTGTTACATTCATTTAGAGAATAAAATATGTCTTTATCCTTAGCCATATAATAATATGCTCCAGAATCAATAAGCCACTCATTAGAAGAAGTACAAGTTTTATTGAATGAGAAACTAGAAGCAGAAAGTGCATGTCCATGAGAAGAATAAGAAGAAGTAGAATCAAGATTGATGTTGTGCTTCTTCATCATTGTTTCTAAAGCTTCCATATTCTTGAAACATTTGGACTCATCATGACCATATTTATCACAAAAGTTGCAATGTCTGTCAATTTTTTGTATTTTTATATTTTGCTCCTTTGTCACCATTAGGAGTGGAAGTCGTCTAAGTGGGTTTGGGACCCTTATGTTTCTTGTTGTTGTGGTGAGGATTTTTCTTCTTTGGATTATTGGGTTTATCTTTTTGATGGATGACTAAGGATTTATTGGAGGTACATGCAGTGTCGATCACTACAAGTTGTACAAGCTTATCTTTCTCTCTAATCAAAGCATCACAAAAGGACTCAAGAGTGAGTTTTTGATAAGATGTCCCTAGAGTCTATTTCATGGCATAAAAGGTAGTTACAAACACATACTATGCACTACCTATCTTAGACAGAAAAAGATACATGCAACACTCTTCATCCATCTTTATCTTACATTCTTAACACAAAATTCTGAGTGTTTTAAACTTAGATAGATAGTCTTCAATGCAAGAAAAATAACTTGGACTTAAATTTAGTACTTGACTTTCTAACTGTTGTACTCGAATAAAATTGTGTTTACCAAACACAAATTCAATCTTTTCCAAAGCTTCATTGGGTTTATCAATTTGTTGAAGGTAGAACCTTAAATCAAGAGACATGGAAATTTTGATTAGTCTGCATGCTTCATCATTACTATTATCCCATTTGACTTTCTTATCAACATCAGTAGGTTCTATTTCCTTTCCCAATGTAATCTAGTACAAGCCTTTACTTCTTAATAAATTCTCCATATGAGATTCCCATTGGAAGTAGTTGGTGTTGGTAAGAAAACAATTACTTGGAGAATCCATATTAAATATATAGATAATATGGATTTAAAAATTGAAACTTATGATATGGATGGAAATATCACAAAAATTTAGGCGGTTTTAAAAAAAATGGCACTGAAAACAGACTTCGGATGTGAAATTTATGCTCTTTTAAAAAAAGGCATAAACGGTAACCAAAGGACCACATGATGGTGTAAGTTTATTTATGAAGTGGCCCACTTTTATAAAAGAACTGAGGATCACTTTTAAAATGAAATTGAATTATAAAAGAAAAGATGCATGCAAAATAAATAACTCTAAAATAAAATATTAAAGCTCCTTATAGTGATTCACTTTTATACTTGACGTGAAATACACTTTACAATGGAGCATGAACTTTTTCAGAAAAAAGTAACAAAAAGAGAGACTTGAACTCAAGACCTCTTACTTAACAAGGAAAATTTTAACCAAGTGGGCTAGGAAAACATATTGTAATTTTTAGAAAGATGATTTTTGTTTTTGGAGAGCGTGCTACAAAAAAACATTTTCACACATGAAAAAAAAATCGCTTCTCGATGACAACAAGGGTTAGATCTTGGTTACCTTACATGGAAAATGCACCTTTTACGATCTGTTTCTGATTTTATGAGATCGCAAAGGGTGCGGGGAAAAGAGCATATGCAGATCTAAAAGAGTAGCAACCTAGAAACAAACAATATAAAACTGAAATCATACTCTGCAAAAAAAATTAATAAGGGCGTATTCATGCTTTATACCTCCGGATCTAGCTGATGGTCGTATCTTGGGCAAACAGAAACCTTTTCGAGTGAAAAAAAAATAGTCATGAATGAAATGAGTGTGTCAAACGCAATGGAACAATCCTCTCATACCAGAAATATACACAAATGAAATAAAATGTAATACCCCAAGGACGATCCCCAGTTATATTATGAATTGTAATCGTGTTTATAGGATGGTGAGCCAAGTGTATATAAGATGGTGGGCTTATGTGTTTATAAGGCTGGAGAGACTAGGTGTTAAAGGCCAAGAGCTTGATTTTGTATATGTAATTATGCATATCATTAATAAAATATAAACATCTTTGCGTGTAGACCGAACACAAAGAAAGAGTGATTGGGGACTAAGCTTCCAAAGAGTTGCTAAGGGAAAGGGGGTTGAAAGGTTGGAAAGAGGGTCTAAGATTAGGGGATTAATTCCTTAAGAACAATAATTTATTATTATTCCAAATATGTGTCAAAGGGCATGTATTCATCCTAAGTCCCAGGAGGGGCAACGTGTACAAAAGGGAACGCATGCAGCTCTAGGAAGACAAGTGTTGACCCGAGCGCATGCAGTTAAAGGTTGAAGCATCAGCTGTGTTGGGGGTTTTTCCTCCATTATTCCATTCATTGTCTGAACCATGTGGCATCGATGTATGATCTGTGCATACCCTCACATAACTCTGAAACCATAAAAACATGATGTTTTCCTATGAAGTCGACGCATCCTCCGTCTGAACCCATTTTTTGCCTCTGTGTCTGTATCTGCATAACTATGTGCAATGAAGGTTTTTTGTGCATCCATTTTCCCATTCTCTGTCTAAACTTGTTGGTCTCTGTGACTGACCTTTGTACATCCATGGTCACCTAAGAAACCACTCGTAGGAAGGGGGAAAATTCGGCCTGTGTGTCCTGTGAACCCAATGATAACCTGTGGATTGATCCACGTCTTCTGTGAAGCCTGAGTATCTTGTGTATTATCTGTGTCATGTGTGTCATGACTATGGGATATTGTGGCGATGGATTTCCTATACCGAGTGTGGCTTGTTGTCATCGTTTGTTTCTTGCTAAGCCTTGTTGTTGTTCTCCTTGTGCTAGAATGGAGATGAAGAAGAAGGTTGTGAGGCTTGTGTGCAAGACTTTGTCTAGGTGAGAGAGGTGGTTGTGGTTGAAGAAGTAGGTTTTCAGGCCCATGTGAAATTATCTCCAGGTGAGAGAGTCTACTGGTGGAAGTGAGGTATCATAGCTACAATAGAGCTCTGAGAATTTCTGTCCCGCCTGTTGTTGAATCCCAAGGAAACAGAGGTGAAGCAGACGATGAATTCTCATGTGTGATAGTGAAGGTGTATACTCCTAGGTTCAGACAGGCATGTGGGGAATGAGATTATGTGAGAAGTGGGCACAAGAGGCTCTTGGGAGAGAATCCTTCCTCATAAAATGTGTGTCTTCCTGTTGACCTTTCCTAGCCTAGGATTCCCTTGCCTGGTGGAGCTTAGTCACAGCTTGGGTGTGACCTACTGCTGAGAGTGATGAGCAGTGCAGTCTAAGGCTTAGAGGTTCATGGAAGGTTTGCATGTAGTTTGTGGTGTTATTCCAGTTGAAAGATATGTGTAATTTACATGCTTAATTTTATGTTATGCATGCTTGTGATGTTGGAATGTTATCATGTATTTCGTGCGTATATGAATTACTATCTATTACATTTGAATCTATATGGTAGAAGTAACTCTTTGTTATGTGTTTTATTTTGATTAAAAATGTATGTTATATATTTATATGTGAATGTTCCGTAGTGGTAGCATTACCCGATCTCTATGGAAGGTCGGGGATGCTACAGTTTGGTATCAGATCAGTAAAGGACAACTTTAATGTTGTGTTGGTAGCATTAACCAGTGGATCTGTAGGCCGAGGGACATTACAAAATGGAGATGAGGAAACTCATCTTCACGATCTCGATCTACAACAGGAGTGGGTTTTAAAATAGGATCTAATACCATGCTCGACAAAAAAGGTATTCCAACAGAGGACGAACACCTTTAGTAACCACTCACACAAATGGATCAAATATCAATACACCGATGTTTTGATGTGGTGAAACCCATATGGGGAAACATCCACGGCCCCAGCCAACGCAGCCACTTGGAGCAATTTATTAATGCAATTTTTTTTTATTATAGAGAGATTTTACAAGAAAGTTTCTCACAATCGATCATCAGAAAATGACCCTCGATTCTCTTTAAATAGACATCATGGACCACTCAAGTGCTAGGCCAAGAATCAATGGTCATTAATATCGAGGATAATATGAAACATCAAATGAATCTATGTATGGAACATATCATGATTGTTGGATTTCATAACTACAAATGCATACTAATGCATCCTAAAGAAACACACTAAGAAACACACTTTTACCTAACGACACATTATACCAAGTAGATATTAACTAACTCCTAAGTGTCTAAATATCCTAACAAGATATTCAAGGCTACTTGTGTAGATAGTCCATTTATCTCAAATGGGAAAGTTTATATGACCTCAACACCCCTTCTCTTAGTCCATGTGGCTAATTGGACCAAACATTCCCTTACATGTTTCTTTCTCTATAAGGAACATGATTCAACAACTTGAGGTGAGACATAACTAAAATTAGATCCAGGGTCAATTAAAATAGAGATAGGTTGTTTTGCAATTATTCCTTCTAGATCCAATATTGAATCTCGTTGGTCTGCTTGTCGATTATCCATAGCTACATATATCCTTTACACACTTATAGCCACATCATTGACTGTGGGTGCCTCTTGCACATGATAAAATTTCTTTATGTCATGTTGTTTATGAGGATAATTCAGGTGTGGTTCTCCACAACCCCAACATTATAGAGGCCTTTTCATTAGTTCCTCTACATTTTCTCTTTCTTTGTCTACTAACTTATTTCCACTCTAAGATGGAAAATTATGTTGATGCAGACTCCTCCTTGGCTGACCAAAATGTGCACCCTTATTTGAGTTCTTGTATGGAAATGATCTGAATCCCTTTTTCTGAGACCCAACATTATATTTTCTCTTGCAATCCTTAGAAGCTTGTGGCTTATGCCTGAATTGATCATGACAACACATGGCCTTTATTATAGTGTCCTTCAATATCTTTGGCTTATTGAATTCAATTATGACCTGGTAGTATTGTGCAAATCCAATGAGAAACAATTGCACTCTCTCTTTATCATCCTTGAGGTGAGGGACATACCTCAACAACTCCATGAATATTTTATCTCTTAGGAATCCATTGTAATTTTTCCCAACTTATGTTCATGGAATTCCTTTATTTTTTCATCATAGTGCCTCTCCGATAAGTATGCCTTACTAAAGTACTTCTCAAACTACTTCCAGGCTATTTTGTTTTCCTTCAATAATTTGATCTCCTTGATATATTCCCACCATACAAAAGCTCCTCCATTTAGGTTGAATATGGAAATTATTTCCTTGGCATTCTCAGAATAATTGTGTACCTAAAAGCACTTCTTCAATCCCAATAGCCAACCCTTGGCTTCTTCTCCTTTCCTAATTTTTTCATCAAAGGTAGTAGGTTTAGCCTTCTTGAATTCTTTAGTCAGAGAAATATCTGAACGTCTCTTTCTTTTCCTTAGAATGATACATCTAGTGTCATTGTTGGACCACTCTTCAAAAGAAATATTCTTGCTAGACGACCCTGTGGAAAGACTCTCGCTAGATTTTCGTTTCATAATGTTTTGATGCCTTTTCTTGGAAGAACTCTTTCCCACATCCCTATGGCATAATTTGTTCTTTTGGGAATCTAAAGAGGTTTTCAACCTCTCTGATTGCTGCAACTCTGCATTACTAGGGCCTTGTTGCATATGCTTTTGAATTTTAGACAAGATTTATAGTATCATTGCATTCATCTCCTCATATTCATCCTGAGCTCTCATGAGCCTCTCATTATACGCTTTAATACTTCTAATAATAGTGGCAACTAGATTTGGAGGGATTTCTCTTTCCCTCCAGCCATCATATTCCTCATCTATGAAATGTGATGTCTCCTCCATCCTACAGTGTATGATTCACTTCTACTGACCTACATGATGAAATAGAAAAATATTGTTAGCCATTAATTGAATCATCAACACAACATGTATTCTTGGCAAAGTAAAATATTTCTTAAACAATTTAAAGATACCTTGGAGACCTATTCAATCCTAGAGTTTGAAATATGCTCTGATACCACTTTGTAACACACCTGACTCCCTAATCATCACTCAAGCTAGTGGGGTGTTAGGTTTTTCCTCTCTTAACACTTAGAATGAGTATTTACATCCATCAGTTCCTATGTGAGGACTTCTCTTAACACAACATATACTATATTAATTCTTATTAATTCCCAAAGATGTTTCTCCATAGATATTACTAAGGTGATCAAGTGTCTAAACACCCACAATCAGACGATCAAATTTACTTCTCACCCTTAGATCTAAGATCTATGGGTGTTAGGATTCCTTCCCATTGGAGTGCCTAGTCTCTTGGGTCAATCTCCTCTCCGGCAGTGACATCTCAACAAATCATCCCCTAGGATCCAATGGCCCTCCTTCATTCTCGGAGTCCCTCCCCATTAGGGCATCTTCATTATGGTTCCACAAAATAATCTAAACAACTCACTCCAACCACACACATACTCCAACAGATCAAGCAATCCTCATTCATCTAATCCTATGGAAATTGTGATCTTTCAGGTTTACAACAAAATTCTTTCTAATATTCTTAAAATTCCCTCGGAGAAATTATTACTAGATATAATGGCTAGGATCTAATAGAACACTTCCTAGTGTCTCTGCAGTACTCAGAATTCTTGTCATCCGAATCCTATCTCGTCTCTCCTTCCAGAACTCCAACGACCCCTTCTCCTAACAACCTCGTTACTGAATATATTGGTCTAGAAATCACCCTAGTCACTTTGCAATAGATCGATGATATTTGTCAACTCTGCAATTCCCCATCAAATTCCTAACACAATATCCCACAAGGTCACTCTGATAGTTTTACCATATGACCAATGATATAGATATGTTCACTTCACCGAATCAACGACTACATAACCACCCATATTAAAATATTGTTTTCCTCCATGGTAACAGTCTCAATCCAGAATTAAACCTTTTCATGGTTTTCTTCTAAGTCTTATCTAAGGTTCTACCAACTCTCAAGAGTTTGAAAGTTTAGTATTAAATGGACTAAACATCTTTCCTTGACCTGGATGAAATATTTTCATATCTTGCAATATTTCCACCTAATATAGGTGAATTTTTACATGGATGAAGGCTCTCAAAAACTTACAAGGACTCTCTATACACTAGGGCACTCCTGTCCCCTCCAAAATAAATATTATGTTCATATATTGCAAAATTTCCACTCAAAAATTGTAGGATATTTTGGTTGCATGCCACTCATGCCTTACTTAATTAACAATGAGAATYRACAAGCATATTCCATTTTTACTTTGGAATCCACCCATTCCTTCACATATTCACAGTTTCAATTAAACAMACAACAACAAGTTTACATTACTAAATTTGTATTACACATACATTGGGATGAAATACTTATCTGTCTAGTAAATATAATTTTCCAACTGAATGAGAGAGAATCGATCATTTTCTACCATCCTTAGGCCATACTGCAGATTTCCTTCCTACAATACACCACCCCCATGTCAATACATGATATCAGAAGGGAATGATTCAATTTGTTTTCAAATTAAAATGATCCTGGAAGGTTACTCGCCTTCCTCCATTGACAATAGCAGAAGTTCCCCCCTTCCTACTAATCTTGGATCATCCACAAGTTTATTAAGTACCTTTCTAACTAGGTTTCCTTTATATAAGGGATCCCCTTATCTGCTAAACTATCCCTTCACGACCTCCCCTTACCATTTCCAGTTTCTTCCTACAAAGTACCAAGCTCCATCCCTCTTTTGCTCCAGTTTGGACTCAAGCCTTCTACATTTCAAGGTGATCATCAATAGTTTAAATGAGCTTCCTGTTTTATTCGAGGAAATATCTACAATTTATTCTCTTTCTCATATCTCTGCAACTAAACTTCTTTGTTCATTGCAACATATGTCTATGAGTCTATAGCTCACCAACTCTTTCAATCTTTCCGCTTCTCATTCACTACTGCAACTATTCCTTGCTTGCCCATTTTCCTTTGCACATATGCCTCATCTCCTATCAATGTCCTCTCTGGGTGTGTCTCGTGTGTCTCTCCCCCTTTTGTCGCTTGGGAAATTTTTTCCACATTTGGTGTCTTCCTCCTCCAATTGTTCAAATTCTCATGGCTTCTTTCAGAAGATACCTCTAGTTAGGGATCCAAATTTTGAAGGGGCAATCCAACAGATGTACTTCTGTCATGTTTTCCAATTGACCCTTACCTCTTTAGGAGATCATATCTTCCATCATTATTAACTTCTTCAACCAACATCTTGTCTTCCATAACTGGTCAGGTGGCTCCATGTATATTAAATTACACTGACATGCTTGAATTTATGTTTTGAAATTATAAGTTGAATTGCAAAGAAATATTCCTATTCTCTTCACTAAAACATCTCAACTCCACATCATGAGTCCAATTCATCAATTCCACATGTGATATCATAGCTATTAGTCTCAAGGAATTTCCCTCTCAATGTCTTGTATGGTTTTTTTCATTAATTAAAACATATTTACAAGCATCATAGTATCATTATATTAATTCCTAGCATAATTTACAATTATGGGGGAAAAAAGGGCGTTACATGTGGATATCCTTATGCACACGTTCCCACTACTTATACATAATGAAGAAACATCCCTTCGGTATTAAAACTCTAGGACATAAAGTCCCTCCTGTAGAATCTTGATTCATAGCTCACTTCCCTTCATCCACCAATCCATCCACAACTTAGTTCGAGAAAATGATTAAGTCAACCCAAGTAGCTCTCCACAATGGCCAATGAAGGGTGGAGCATTTTCCCGCATGGTCGACTACAAATTCTCCTTGTAGACCCATCTCCAAATTCCACTCAAGGTATATACAACAAAACATAAAGTTCATGTGGTCGAGGTTTAAGTCTCACAATAAAAGWRAGACCCAAATTATTTTCCTCTYGAGGAGCACACTGTTGTGATGYTATAAATTGTGACAAAAACAAAGGAGATCACTACAKCTTGGGATAAGAAGTAGAGTATGTCATAGATGATAACTTATGTGGTTGATAAGGCCTTAATATTTTTTACGTAGATCTTAGATGTGTAAGTCRTTGTTGGCCCTCTCCTTGARAMAATCAACAYGACATACCTGATATCTTATTAGGTMACAACATTAGAAGTTGAGGTGGTTGTTTATCTTATGCATGATCTCCAAATATACCTTAATGATCCTAAGAGCCAATTTAAGKATTTCATGCAAGARCTTAGAAGCACTATCCCATCCCTTGCAGTGGTAAATMCATGGACCAGTTGGCTTGAGGAYGATCCAAGTAATAGTGGTGGGGGGCTATTAACACCAAAATTTTTGGGTTAATCTCTCTCACATGCACAAACGAAGTTGTGCACACCCATTCCAATTTTACGTGCGACTGATAGAGTTTGAATAGAATGAAAAGAAGTGTGCTTCAAACTAAGTTTTGATATTGCATGCTAAGACTAAATTCTACCAAGTGCGTGTTGGTATGAGTTTTGATGCGCACTAGAAATCATAGGAAAATATTCTCGAATGATTACTACCAACAACACAAAGGAATGTAAAGATGAAAAAACATGAGTTGGCAAGGTGGCTAAGATTTCCCCATTTGCAGAAGGTTGTGTGGACTATATTCAAGTGCTATAAGCATGCAAAGTAGTTTTTCACTAGAGAAAGTGGAGCAGAATCGAAAGAGACAGAGCTCCCGAGGAGATAAATATATAAAGGGAAGATGCGACATCATAAATAGAGTTAGACACACACCAAGAGGATTTATTGATATTATATTTATTTTTTGTTGAGATCACTATGATATTTTGTGGTATTGTAATACTGTGATGCTTCTGAATATAAGTTTGTGTATGTCGTAAGTATGAGGTCTAAAGGAATGAACATGGCACAATGTGTTGTAATTTTGGAAAAAGGTCTAAAAAGGACATGCGACTTTTTTTTCATTGAATATATTTTATTTAATATATTCTTGTGTTCAATGAAATGGAAGGAATAATAAAGAAACAACAATTCTGATCTATCATAAGTCACTCATGTGTTATTTGGATATGTGTGTGTATTGTTTTACATATTGATAATAGTAGGGCGTTGTTAATGGAGCACATGAATGTTATCCGAAAATTATCCTTTTTTATTTAGTCCTTCATCATTATCAAAATACCATATGGTATTTTTTATCCTCATTATGTCTTGGGTGAGACCTTCTTTGGCCTTGGATGAAGATTGATATGTCGATGCTTTGGCAGTTTTGTTGCTCAAATCTGGACGAACCATGGGTCTAAACTCCCCTTCAATAAGAAGGATGCAAGAAAGAATGAAAAGAACCAAGAATACCATATGATATGAAGGTTGGAAAACGTTTTGATCCAGAAAAATAATATGAATCCGTAAACTTGGAGTTTCTCCTTCATATATTGTACTATTTGGCCTCTTTAAGACTCTTAGAATGGAAGGTATTTTTGTTGTATAACAAATATTGAGGTTGGATTTTTGTTTGGTTTAGTACATGGAAATTCTACTGTTGATTTCATGTGTCTTTTAATGTTGATGGCATGCTTTATTATGCTAGTAATTAGAACTGTTACCCGGAATAGCTACTAGCTTCGTAATCTGTTTACAAATCCTTCATAATGTTGGATCTATGTATTTATAGATGTTAGTACTTTTATTAGTCATATCTCTGAAAGTACTTTTTAATATTACTATAGGATCAATATATGATGTAGTTTAATATGCGTGACATCAAGGTTGCAAGGATATAGAAGGTCTACAATCCTAAGTTGTGGGAAAATAATGTGTTATCTAACCATTGTTTGGAAATACCAAAGCATATTGTAATACTTAGGATGCAAACGCATAGGGGGGTTATTTTCACTTCCAGTGTCTATTTAATTAGACATTCTTATCTATTGTTATCTTAACTAGTGTTAGAAAATTAATGCTATGATGGGGGGAAGACTCAACCCAAGTAACAAATATAAAAGTTGTAGTTGATGTGTATGTATTGGAATGTTTTAATAGAGAATATTGACAATATACAATATGTATTCAAGTGATTGACTGAGTTGAAATAATTAATGGTTAATGGGTTGTATTTCTCCAAGGACATTGCATATTGAATAGGGCAATAAAAGAGCTTGAATAAAATATTTTGTTTTGAAGAAGAAAGTTCGTTATTTCCATATTGCTACTAGTCATAGTATTGATAACCTAGTAGTCATAGTATTAATGATCTATCCCAAACCAATAAAATTAAACTAGTAGATCCATGGGCTAGATGGATGTTTGATGATAATTTGTGCTTTAGAGCAAAAAAACTAGTATTCATTATGTATTCATGTAGGTTAGTAGTTTTTTTTTTGTTGATGAATGATAATAGGAATGCTCTCAATATTTATTTACCATGCATGGGAAATGTGTTGAGATGATTATAATTTTAATGATCTTATGCTATTATGTTATGATAACATGTGGGCCCATCTATTATGTTAATGCAAAGCTATATCTTTTATAAATATATGTTGAGCTTAGATTTATTATCATAGTATCTCATGATGTGATGGCATGATGTAATTGCATGTATTTCTTTTATGATAAGATGTTTTATGATAACACGCATGAGCATATGGTGGTGACAATTATGTTGTATTTTCAAGATGACATGTGAGAGTTAGCATGTGGATTCTTTATTTAATATGTTAATTTTATGAATAATGAATTGATTACATGTTGTGAGGTGGTGATTGTAAGGTTCTCGACTAATGGGTGGAGAGGGTTATTTTATTTAATGATCTCATGGGATCCAAAAACCATGAAGGAGAATATTAAAAGTAACACATTATGGGTTGGGGACAACTCAATCAATTGCTCATCCCTTGTATTATAGTTGTGATGTCAAATTCCTGAAGAATGGTTGGAGTGTTTCTCACTGGTAGTGTTGTGGGATTGGAATTCGATTCTTGGGGTCGTACTTGGTAGTTGTGGAGGGATGTTAGGTCATCATTTTGGGATGCATGGTGTACTTGAATATCAATCCAGATGCTTTCTTAGGCAGATGAAATATCGAGCCTTAGGGCTCCAGATAAATCGGTAGGATTTCAGCCTAGTTCTGAAAGTCGAGAGGAAAAGCTAGAGAGTACTCATGCTTCCTCGATATTGGGATGTGGAATTTTGATGACCACTACAATTGCTTGGATGGATTTACAGTAGTCCAAAAAAGGGTGTCGTGGGAGATACAAAAGTTAAAAAGGGGTTTTGTGGAGTATTTGGTGAGCTAATTAAAAACCTATAAGTAACATAATCAAAGTTAACTTCAAGATGAAGTTCCTTGAAGGAGGAGAGTATGAGTCCTTTTGTTATTATTATATATATAAATAAATAATAATAATAATAATAATAATAATAATAATAATAAATAAGTAAACAACTACCCTAAAGGGATCATAATAAATTCTTGTATAAGTAAATATTAATAAATAAGTATAATAATTATCCTAAAGGGGTCATAATAAGTACATATTATGGATATTTGGGTAATAAAATAAAATGGTAAAATAAGTAATAACAATTTATAGAGAAACCATAAAAATATAATAAAGAATTAAATAATAGATCATATGGATCAGGTTCTTTACCATGGATGGATTATATATAAGGACGAGGATTAAGAAGAAAAGGGATCTCATTTTTCTTGGGCAATTTGAGAACAAGTCTTAGCAGAGATAGCATAGTAGTGGATTGAGGGATCGAGGGATCTTAGTCATGAAGAATGAGGGGTTGGTTGGGAGGAGACTCGTCCTCCACACTTTATTGCAACAAGATAGATCAAGGATTAGAGGCCAGATGCAAGTATATTCTTTCATATTTTAGGTACTTTAATATAAACATTTGTAATCTTGTAATCTTTGACCCTTATCATATAATGGTTATAATTTGTGATTTTATCTATGTATTTATGTGTATTCATGTTTTTTGGTTCTGACACATATTATCTGGGTCCCATAGTCAAAACTTCAAGATTCCTACATGTTAGATAAACAATACAATGAGGAAATGGGAAGGAAAAATTTTAAATTGATAGAGAACATATTCATAAGGGATATCATGATTCCTTGTAACATTGGATGTACTATATCCTAATGGAGGAGGAATATGGAAAATGTTAATGGAATCTAAACATATCCACAATATCATAGTGAAGTAACATTATCCATAACCTAGAATGGATGACATATTAGATTGCTAAAGTGGCACAAAAAGCTTCACCAAAGTGGATTTTAGGAGTGGTTACCATTAGATATGGATTCGGGAAGGTGATGAATGGAATATAAGGTTCAAAACCAAGGATGGAATGTACATAAGGAAGTTTTTCTTAATTTACTATGACAATGCAAGTTTTTCACTAGGGATCAATTTTACAAAACACTCACTTGGGAAATTGCGGGTAGCATGCCAAAGTGGGCATTGGGAAGACACACTTTTAGTATCTTATGGAAATAATTATTGCTAATTAGTTTGGATGTTATCCACCCAAAAAAAATAATATTATGTCCCTAAATGGATTCAAGAAGTGGGTTGCAACTCACCATAAAACTCTTTCCCAGACTTGGATGGATGAGTTATGAATTTCAATGGAATCTTGAAATTTTACTATGGCTAGGGGAACCCATCTCCTATGAATCCCTTTCCTAGAAATTTTTTTATTTAATTATTTCTGGAAATAATATTTTTCTTAATAAGAGACACTGAAAGTTTTGCAATAAGGGTTGATTTTGTAAAATATTGGCTCATAAAATTGAGAGTAGCATTGTCATGTGGTACTTCAATAAACACAATTTTAATATCTTACATAGATCAATTATGCTATTCAATTTGGATTGTATGTCCTATACAAAATTCTCAATGTGTCCCTAAATGGCTTCAGGAAGCAAGTTACAACTCGCAATAAAATTATATCCAGGACTTGGATTGATGAACCATCAATTGCGTTCACATTTTGACACCATATTATAGATACGGGTACCATTATCCTATGATTACATTTCCAACAAATGTTTTTATTGGATGATATTCAAAACTAGAGTTTCGTTGAGGAAGATACAATGCAATTTTTTCACTAGGAGTCGCATTGGCTCAAGTGAATGTGTGTATCATTCTCACATGAACCTTGGATAAACACACTTGCAGGATATTATAGAAATAAATTATGCTACTCTATTTGTTTTTATCCCCCCTAGAACAAATTCGCATTGTGTTCCTGAATGGATTTAGGAAGCAAATTGAAACTTGCCATAAAAATATAACTAGGAATCGAATTGATAAAGTGTTGATTATATTGGAATTATGAAATTGTATTATAGCTATGGGAACCTTTCTCATATGACTCCATTTCCCCCCAATTTTTTTTTTCAATGATTTATGGAAAACAAGGTAAAGACAAGATAAGATCATGGCTCGAGATGCTAAAAGTGTTAAAAGAAAAGGAAATCCTCTAGATTATTTGTAGAATGTGTTCAAGCAATTAAAAAACTTGAGGTAGATAGAGTTATTATTTGTGAAATACTCTTGTCATGAAATTTTAGTAATAAATATGCAAGAAAACAATAAGTAACCTAGTAGTAAGTCCATTAATGGATCATGCTTCCAAATCCATGATGATTATTACATAATTACAATCCACTTGGGGGATGATGTATGTCAATATGGATTTGAGTGCTAAAGAAACATTAAATTGGGGAAAGGATAACTCATTGATCCAAAAAGGCTACATAGCTTCCTTTGAAGGATATAAATCCGTAAACTTTCTCCAAACACCCAATAGGGAATTCATATTTAAAGAGGAGAATGAAATAAAATAAGTTGAAGTAGATATTGAATAAAACTTGACTCTACAAAGGATGTTGACATAAGAAAACAAGGAGGTCATAGATTCTCAATGTAGGAGGAAGAGTACATGTTGAAAAAATGCAAGTGCAAGAACAAAGTATGAAAGGTGGCCATATATGGAGGACCTATTAATGATATGGTAAGCTACATAATGGTACAAAATAGATAGCATTATTGCAATCCAAAATCATATTTTTATAGTATTTATTGTTTGAAAAGGGATCATAGGGTGATTGTGGATCACTCTTATTTGGTTTCCTTTTATATTTCACCTTTTGAAGACAATATTTTATGTGATTTTGTTCTAGTGGATGCATGACATTTACTTTCAGGAAGGATTTTGAAATATTACTATAAGGAAATCCATCATGAAAAAGAGAACACCTATAAAGTACAACATGACAAGAGGAATATTTTTTAAAACCATAGAAAGAGTAAGGGGCATATGAAATATCATCTTTGTTTCTATCAATAATGGATTACAATATAGAATACTAATTAAAGTATAAGTTTGTTACCTACAATTCCCAAGTGAAGAAATCAAACCTAAATGGTGCAAACTTTGACAAGGAGTCCACAAATCATGAGTAGATTCTGTAGCTAGTTAGAAAAATTTGAATTACTTGTTTTGATAACTGAAAATACATCTGAAATATTTTTATTTTTATTTGTTTTCAGTAACCCATGATTTCTAAGGAGATTTGAAGCACTATTGGCATCTCTCAGCCATACTATCTTTATGTTTTTAGTTAATAGATTAGGCTGTTAGTTTTTGGTATCAAGTAAAATCTGGGAGGTTGCATCCCCCACATTTTTTGGAACAGATTGGATGTTATCAACAGGAAACATTTTGTTCCTGGAACCTATATAAGTATGTTATTTTGTAAACCTGAAATCATCTCTGCCTGGGGCAAAAACTATGGATTTTTTATTTACAGACTTGAATAGAATATGATATTTGCACAGCTTTAGCTTCTCATATCGTGTTTTTATTCAAGTTATGATTATTTTGATTTGTAATTAGATTGTGATTGCTTTAGCTATCATGGTTTATTGCAGATTGGTATGATAAAATTTATATGATATCCATGTTTTATGTCCCATATTTAACATACAGTAATTATTCTGTTCAAACTTGATATTAAGAGATTTATCTTCATCATTCATTGAACATTTATACACAAGTTTTCACAGCAGGATTTATCTCAATGTGGCCACTTGTGAAATTATAAGATTGTTGTTACTATATCTCTTATATGTTCTATCATTCGGATTCAATCATTACTGCTTCACATTTACAAGTATCATTTGTAGGATCTGTTGCGGGTTTGCCTCATCAGACAGCAAGATTGGATGTTATACACAGGACGAATATGGGATGCGATTACAGGTCAGTTTGTTAGTTTTATTTCATTAGTTTAATTAATACAGAAATTTCCTACAGTCTAAACATATTCTACTGTTTGTTATCTCTGTTTTCAATTAGACAGTTTGTTATTCCATTTCTTGTTTATAAACATTATAAAAAAATAAATCAGAAAAGATCGAATGATAGCTTTGTTGTTGTTTAATAAATCAATCCATATTCGATTTTCGTGGATTTAGATTAAAATTCGCATTTTGTAAATGTTATATATATATTACAAATAAAGTCATTTGTATATATTATACATATAATGAGTAGACTTATGTTATAAATATTATTTAGTAAACTGTAAATATATATTAGATTTGTATATAGTTTTCAGCGAGTGTTATTCATTAAGTTATTTTATCTTCTTTAGTTTTGTTTTTCAATTTCTTAGGACTTAGATCAGCTAACAGAGCCACTAAACCCATCGGAGTGGATTAATCCAAACAGCTTGGGTTAAGTAGACAACCCCGAACCGGATTCACTCCTCCAATTGACAAGCAGTCAATTTTGCCCGTCAATAGGATTTCGGTGAATGATTGTAATGTACAAATAGAGGTCTAAAGGGCCTAGGTTGGGTTGGTGTTTTTGGGTTGGTAATTTGGGTTGATGTGTTGTTATTGTTACTGTTGATACTGAGTTGGTCGAGAGAAGAGTATTGTGAGAGAGAGAAGTGATAATTACAAGAGCCTTCTGGTATTGTAAGATCTTTAGCTGGGTGCGAAGATCAACCCTACAGCTGGGTGCACAGGTAGGGGAAAGAATCATAGAAGAAGAAAAGAGATTAGATAGCTAATTGCGCAGAAAAGAACTGTATGCTTTACATCAATATAATATAAAACATTTATGTGGATGTAGCCCTAGAGAGAGGGTGAACCACGTATATTTTATGTTGTGTATGATTGGTATTTTGTATTTGTCCTTCATATATTGTTATTGCATTAATAAGGTAGATCTGATAGATGCATGGAGTAGATCAAATTGATAAGTGATATATGAATGAACTGTGTTATTCATGTGTTGGATCCACTTGATAATCCCCTTGGTTGTAAATATCTCTGTCCTCCAACACCCTCATAACTTCTTCGGGTAATATTGCATCTGCTTCGTAGGTGTTGCCAAAAGGGCTAGTAGTTAGGGCTTGTTGGTGCGCTCTTGGAGATGAACCCTGGGTCTACCCCTATGCCAACAAATGGTTTCGTTGCTGGGACAAGAATATTCTTGAGGGAATGTCAAGGTGGTTTCCATCGAAGACAAAAACTCAAAATTCGATAGAAGATCAAGAAAAGGAATTCTCTAAAGCTCAGAACAAGAACCCTAATCTTAGTTCATAGGACTGGTTGGAGAAGTATATTTTTACTCATATACATGAGATATTCTTAGGAGGAATCCATCAGTAGCTATACGAGTGGCTAGCTAGATTAGTCGATACTCAGTTCGAGATCCAATCTAGACTTCCTGTGGTTTGGACGTCGAAGTTGATCAAGAAGGTCAGCGAAGATGATAACACCATATCACGAGCAGTAGATCATTGGATCGATAGTACCATTGGAGGATACATCACAGAGTTTGTTGTTGATAGGGTAGAGTCATACAGCCAAGCTGAGAGATATTTCTTTAAGGAACCCAGAGGAAAATTTTTACAATTCTTGAAGCTGAGACTCAACATGTTGTTGCATGAGAAGAACATCTTGAAGATACAATAGATTGGTTGGATCCGGAAAGGGTAATGTTCAAAAATTCGGACAACGACAGTGACACAGAAGCTGGACATACATGCAGTGGGAAAGTGTTAAGAGAATTCCATCTTGCAAACTTGTTTAAGAAGAACTACTGGGAGGAGGTTTTCTATAGTGGAAAAGAAGTAGATATGATAGACGAAGAACATTCAGAACCCATTGGGATAGAGGAAGTACAAGCTAAAGAGCTTCATCGGGGAGGACCTAAAGGCTAAGAAACCATGTAGACCATTGAAGTAAGTATTGTTATCCTTCATTTTGATTCGGTCTTAAGCAACCAGAGTAATCCCAGTCACCAGAGCATCCAGAGAACTGTCCATAGTAGTCCACCACATATTCAATCAGGAACCCTAGTAAGAACTATGGAAGATGAGATGAGACTTCCTATATTTAGGGGAGATGGATATAAAGATATTGATTAGCACTAGTTACTGTGTGAATCTATATGGAACATTAAGAATTTCATAGATGAAACTTTCAAAAGAACCTAGTTCAGTATAACTCTTAGAGATCGCGCATTGCGTTGGTACATGAAACTCATCCAATGACTTGCACGGCCTAAGCCATTGAATCAAATCAAGAACATGTTGATTGTACAATTTAAGAAACCTAAGTAGAAGTCACAATGTATCATAGAGCTGAAAGAGATCAAGAAGAAAGTGGTCGAACCTGCGTGGGAATTTGATCGAAGATTAAAAACCTTGACATGACAATTAACTGTTCTTCATTGTTTCCCTCTTACCACACATCAAAGTTCCTTTGATGCAACAGAAGATTGCTTCGTAGGATGAGGCATTGGAGATCGCCATGAAGCTTGAATCAACCCCTATGGGAGAATCCAGCTCACGTATGAGTTAGATCCTGAGTCAGCTAACTTGTTTGTCTCTGCAGATCAAATATATGAAGAAAGAAAAGGGAAAAGATAAAAGAGAAGACATCTGGTGTGTGATATGTAGATCTGAAGGCCATGACAAGAAACACTACCCTTTATTCAATAAATAATTGGCTTTTGGAGCTCTGAGCCCCTTGAAGCAAGTCACCTTACCCTGGTGTGAGGTATGCATAAACAGACATCGTACTGGTGAGTGCTATTATATGCAAAAGTATGTTCAGACACCTACAAATTTGTACTGTACATTCTGTAAGTCTGTAGGGCATGATGATAGAGATTTTAGGGCTTATGATCTCATGCATGAAAGGTCAAGAGACATATATAATATCCAAGGTGAAGTACAACAAGAAGGAAATACTACACAATATAACTCTCTTGGGAGAGGAAA
>JASDQU011402094.1:0-14717 GCA_032191745.1 Picea mariana
CAAACCCCACCTCCCTCACGTGGAAGAGTGTACATACTTCTGGGGTGTAAAGTCTTCATGGGGTATAAACATGGCTGAAAAACACTATATGTACTGGCCTATCCATGCACAATATGCCTCCATGCACCCGTGAGACTAGTTTTTTAACGTAGAGTCCGACGTATTTACCGTGCCCAAAGTGTGGTATGTCTAACAGGTTCATGATGCCAGAGTAATACAACCCCGTTATCCACTGCACAAGCTCCATTATGGGTTTACCTGGGGGTCCAATTTTCTTTGTGTTTGATAAATAAGACTTTGTCCAAATATGGGAATTTTGTCACGTTGCGCACGTCGTGGTCGGAGTATCAAAGTTTGGAGTACCTTTCCTATCATATCATCCACAATGATCACTACATCTCAAAGATATGGGAGTGTAATATCCATGGTGTCCTGCGCCTTTCTTTTCTGTCCCACAACAGATGGGCCTGCCTTTACTATGTCTGCATCCTCTTCTTTCCTTTCGGACTCCGATCGATCGATGATATCCTCGACCAACACTTCCTTGTCTTCGTGGGTCTGTCACGGTCCCATTGTTTGGTCAGGCTTCGCAGGCATCTTAGGGTTAGGGTTCAGAATACCATCCCGGGCCCCAGAACTTTGCCCTATTTCTCCTTGCTGTGCTATCAATGTTTCCTCTTCAACCTGTGTCGGGCTGATTGATTCTGTGTCCGAGGTGGTGACATCTTCCAGCTCGACCATGTTCTCGGGTTGTGTTATTCTTTTCTTATGCCTTTGTCCCTGCCGAGTAACCCGGACATACTGACACGACGCGCCAAACTTTGGTGGGGTCATCTTCTTTGGAATCACACACTTGCTCTCTTATCCGTAAAATGATAGGTAGGGCAGTCTCTTTATATTTCGGTCTGTGCTAAAAGATCACTAAGTGTTGAATAAACAAATGCTTTTTGCCTTTTATTGACCCGATCGTATCTATTTTTCACTTTTTGCATGCATTTGCGCTGACTGTAATTTTTCCTGCACGTTGTCTACTGATGTTTGTCATGATATTACTGTGTGCGACTTTTTCTACACATTCTTATGGTTCAGTCCACTTCTGCATCTTTTTGTGTTTTTCTTCCTTTTTCTATTTTTGTATTCCCTTTTCCCTCCTTTTTCCCCCTTTTATTTATTTTTATCATTTCTCTTTCCTAATCTCTGTTATAATACAATTATATACATGCCTTTCTCATTGCGATGCAACTTTTAAGGGTTAGTAGGTCGTCTGTCCCTGTAAAGTTTCAATCGACTACCGTTAATCATTCCTTTTAGTTATGTTCCTCCCAACTCTTTTAGCTATACAAATCCCGCATTTGTGATAATTTTTACTTCACATGACCCTAGCCAATGCATTCTAAACTTACCAGGGTGTTGAAAAAAATGTTGTGATAGAGCAAGACTAGGTCTCCCTCCTTAAAACTCTTCTTTTTAATATGTATGTCATGTCAGGCTTTGTCTCTTGCTTTCTATACTTCCTCGTGAAATCCCGTCAGAATCTTGTCCTCTTCCATTCACATTAGTTGATTTAACATTTCCTGTTATGTGCCCCATTCTATCATGTTGGTGATTGCTGCTACTCACAGATTGGGTACCAGAAATTCTAATGGCACCACTGCTTCCTACCCATACACCAATCTGAATAGTGTCTGTCTTGTCAAGTTCTTATATGTGGTCCTATATGCCCATAGTACTGCTGGTATCTTCAAGTCCCAATCATCCATATTTTAGTCAAAGCATTCTCCAAGATCTTAATGAAAGATTCTGCTATTCCATTTTCCTGAGGATGATATGGTGTACTCTTCTGGTGATAGAATTCAAATTCCTCAGTCATAGCTCTTATGGTAGCATTAATAAAATGAGTTCCTTGGTCACTCATTAGAATCCCAAGACATCCAAATCTGGTAATCACTTACTGAAACAAGAAGTGTGTTGCTGTCTTTGCGCTACAGCCTTTGACTGGTGCTACTTCTACCCATATTGTTAACTATTTAGTCGCAGTAATGATATACCTAGCTCCTAACCTTTTTTTCTGGTGGGCTAATAGGTCCCGTAAAGTTTATTTCCCATTTGTCAAATACCTACAGAGTCACTTGTGGTCTTAGAGGCATCTCATCCCTTCTGTTGGGTTTGCCAACCCTCTGACAGATATCACATTTTTGAAAATATTCCTTGGCATCTTTATGGATTGTTGGCCACCGTAATCCTGTGCACAATACCTTTTGTGCAGTAGATTTTCCTTCATAGTGTCCTCCAACTATACCTTCATGAGATTATACTAAAATTCTGGGCCTTTCATGTTCCAATACACACCTTCTCAAAATACTATCTATGCCCATTTTGTATAAATGTCTTTCAATAAGTTGATAGTCTATGCCTCTGACGACCAAATTTTTCTTCTGCGAAATGCTAAAATCTTGTGGCCCAACCCCTATACTTAAGTATTCAATAATATTAGCGAAGTATTCATCAACTACATGTATTGAAAATAACTGTCCATCAGGGAAGTTGTCTTCCTAGTTAGTAGGTTCTTCTCCATTAGTTACCCTTGACAGGTGATCAGGTTATGTATTCAAATTCCCTGGTTTGACTATCACTTCAAAATAAAATTCTTGAAATAATAATAACCATATACATATCCACCCCCCAACGCTGGCTTGTTGACTAGATATTTGAGGGAAAAATGGTCTGTGAACATTTTAAAGTGTTTACCTAGTAAATAATGCCTTAATTTATGAAGTGCATATGCCATGGCTAGGCCTTCTCTTTCTATGGTGTTGTAGTTCTGCTATGATTTTGACAACTTTATGCTTGCAAAGGTTATAGGATGGTCTAAGTCCCCTGCTCCTGGATGCACTAGAATTGCTCCAAGTACTATGGCTGATGCATCTACATGCACATGAAATGTATTTTCCCAATCTGGAAACACTAGTATAGGTGTTGTTGCCATGTTTTGTTTTAAAGTGTCCAATCCTTGTTGAAAATCCTCATTCCATTGAAATATGGTGTCCTTCTTTAACAATTTTTCCATTGGTGCAGTAATCTATGCATACCGCTTTATAAACTTCCTGCAATAGCCTGTGTGTCCCAGTGTTGCTCTTAAATGGCGCACTGACTTTAGTGGTGGTAAATTTACAATGAATGCAATCTTAGTAGGATCCACTGGTAAACCTTGTTTACACACTATATGTCCCAACAATATTCCAAAAGGTGTACCAAAAATGCATTTCTTGATATTCAATGATATCTGACATTGCCTGCATCTTTCCAACATTAGTCTTAGCACTTCTACATGGTCCTTTAATAAACTATATACAATCCAGTCATCTAGATATACTTCTAAAAACTGAGAGGTATGAATTCTTTAAAAGCAGCTATGACTACTCTTGAAAATATGGTTGGTGCATTCTTTAGTCCAAATGGCATGACTGTATATTGGTAGGATCCCCATTCTGTAGCAAAATTAGTCTTATACCTGTCTTTTGGAGCTATTTTGATCTGATGGTAACCTGAGAATCCATCTGTAAATGAATAGGCTTCCTGGCCTCCCACATTCTCTAAGACCTCATCTATAAAAGGGGTAGGGAACATGTCATGTAAGCAAGCATCATTAAGTTAACTCAGATCTACACAAATTCTTATCCCCCCTTGTTTCTTTTCTTGGACTACCATAGGAATGATCCACTCAGATTCCTCCACTGGTTCTATGATACCAGCTTCCAACATTCTATCAATTTCTGCTTTCACTTTTTGCTTATACAATGGATTTAGTTTGTAGGGTCTTTGCCTGACAAGTCTAGCCTCAAGTTTGAGGGGTATCTTCATCTCACCTAGCTCCCCTGCTATTCCTTTCATCTTTGTAAAGGTTGTTGGAAATAGATCACTGTATGCGCACAATAACTCTGTTATTCTTTCTATTGTTTGCTCATGCCAATAGTCTCCAACACTTGCCTTTTTAGGATTGTTATTTGTCCCAATATTGACTTTCTTAACTTTGATTTCTGCAACAAATACTTCTGATTCCAGAGACAGACCTTCCACCTCTCTTTATGCGTCAATATCTATAATTTGAATGTTTCACAAATCATCTTCATCTGGTGCTTCCTCTTCAACATGATAACATGAGAGTAACTCTTTGACTATTTGTCTGTTTTGTTGTTGATATTCTATCATGATTTCAACTTTTGGTTCATCAATAAATACCATTCCCTATATCAACTTCAACACTAAATCAATGTTGGGGTTCTCATGTTCAAATGAGAAGGTTACTACAAAATTCTATTATGAGCATGTCCATTCTTTAGTTCCTCTGCGCATCTCCTGGTCTATATAC
This sequence comes from Picea mariana, assembly GCA_032191745.1. NCBI lineage: Eukaryota > Viridiplantae > Streptophyta > Pinopsida > Pinales > Pinaceae > Picea > Picea mariana. The sequence goes on from JASDQU011402094.1 coordinate 4,370, forward strand.
CAGTTCCCTAGGATTCCTTCCAATGTATGGATAAAGTAATGAGTCCATTCCTCTAGTGGTGTCATCCTCCATTGTGCCTTGCACTTTTCCAAGTGTTCCATTGGTGTTCCTTTTCCATCATACCTCTGTAATTTATTGCTCCCCAACTCCCGTGCCAAATCTAACGCACAATAGTTGTTTACATAGATACCAGTCTTGAATGGTTTCTTTCTGTGCACCCCAAAAATCTTGTAGGTGTAGCCTCGAGTGCGATATATAGGGTGAAAAGCCTATGATTTTCTAACACTTCGTCTTCATATTTTCTGAAGAATTCCTCTAAGTCATTTAATCCATGAAAACTTGGAGGTTATCTTATCTATATACCAACCCATCTCACTACGTAGTCTATTCTCTCACATCTCCTTGTTGAAACTTCATGTAATCGTTGTTGCCAATTCTCCAAACCTGTGTCTGAGTCAGAAGCACATGATGTAATGCTTCTCCAGCTGAGTACCCCATCCGTAGTTGGGTTAAAATAATCCTCTTCTCACAGAGTGATTCTATACAACTGGTTCATTTCCTCCAGATCGAAACAAGTGGGCTCTACAAACCTTTCTCCTTCTAATGGATCCAATGGTGCAATGAATCTATATTCGCCTGATTCAAAAGTCATTTTTCTTATTTTCAGGTTGATTATAGCTTGGTTATCAAATACCCAATCCAATCCAAGCAATGCTGGGTAAGTTGTTGTGCCGTCTACTATCTCTATTACTTTAAAATCTTCCATAGTGCACACTCCATCCAAATCTACTATTACCCCTTTAAGCCTTTCAATTGGTAGCACTATGTGTTGATTTGGTAATTTCAATTGGATAGGTGAATAGGCTAAGGTAGGTTCTTCCATACACTGCCATGTCTTCTTATGTAAGACATTTACTTCAGAGCCTAGGTCCAATATCACATCACCCATATTAAAATCCCCAATGTTGGCATTCAGTCTAAATTCTCTGCTTGTCCTTTTTCTTGTATGGAGATGATTGACTGTTTTCTGTTCTAACTTTCCTTCCACCTTGGTGTTACATATTTCTATCATATCTTGTAAAACCTTAACAAATGATGGGTCACTCAATAACTTAACACAAGATTGCATAAAAACATTTATGGTACTTACTTGCTTAAAAGGTTGTCCTTCATCGGTATGGTCCATTGAAGATGGCATCACATATATTGGTGGATTTTCAAGTGATTATGCGACTGATGTAGATGCCACATTCTGATTGAGACACTCCTATCTGGATTCTTTAAATGATTCCTTTTCTTTCTGTGCATCAAACCTCTTCTGTGGTTCAATATTCTTCTTAACCCATTAGTGTTTCTTTGGATCTTGTTTTACTACATCATTTCCTATCTTGGATCCTCCTCAAGTGACTATATTGATGTTTCTTCCATCATCCCTGGCTTCTACATAAATCCACAGGACATTCTGGTTGTTTTGGTTCCTTTTTTCTTGGATCTTCTCCAAGAGTGTCAGATAGTCTTCTATGTCATGATCTCCTGCACAACAATACATACATGTCACTGGTGGGAGTGGACGCTCCCTTGCATAATGTCTTGGTTGTTGGAAGTTGTGGCACACTACTATTCCTCTACCTCATCCAAATCCTCCTCTACCTCGTCCTCCACCTCTGTATCCACCTCGATCTCCTCGCGATGCGTTGTATTGAGGTACCTGGTTATACTATGCGGGGTTATACTGTGGCTGTGCATTATTATATTATTGATGCGCATTATTGTATGGTGGTGGTACCTATTTGAGATGAGGTGCAACTTGTCCTATCATCATTTATGATTTCACCCTATAAGTATCTGAAGTTATTTCTCTCATCAACTCCATTGTCCTACAATCCTTATCATCATGACCCACAGACTTGCAAAAATTGTAATATGGACTTTTTGGTACTGTCTTATATTTCTGCATCATTGGACAATGATATGGATCATTCCCATGTGTCTTACAAATCTTGCACCATGGTCCTCCTGTTGGCAATGGGTTTGGCACCCTTGGCTCCATATACTGCACGAAATTTGGACATTCATTCTTATGGTGTCCTTCTGTCCTGCATAAGGTACACCTAACAACTTCTCTTGTCTCTTTACCCTTATTTTGGTTAAGCTGGAATGTTATATTCTTCAAATCCTCCTTCAATTCCTCTGTTGCTAGATTTGTCTGCTGATACTGGTTCTCTTCTAGTTGTAAGGCTGCTTGCAGAGCCTCTACCTGAGTTTGGAACTTCTGCTGTCTTAATGGGTATTTCAAATGTGGTAGCAATGAGTTCACGAATAAATGACTATGTTGCATGTCAATCATTGCATATTTCAACTTACCTTTTAGATGCTTAAACCTCTGATCAATCTCCCAAATAAAATCACCTGGTTTTGTCCTGATTTCAATCATTTCATTCATATATTGGTCTTCTGAGCCAGGCTTCTGAAATTCATTTATCAGTAGTTTTTTCACATCTGCAATAGTCTTTGTTACTCATGGTGGACTGTTTACATCTAGGCTCATGTACCAGTCTAGCGTGCGCTCTCTCAGTGTGATTGCTAACTATGCGACCTTCGTATCCTCATTTGTGATTTTCTTTGATTCCAATATCTTCTCACAGATGAATAAGTGCTTTTCAGGGTCCTCTGATGCCTCTCCCCGAAATTCTGGTAACCTGATTGTGGGATCATGTCCTACCATTTTAAACTGTGTTAAACTACTACCTCCATGTGGTGTTTATACTTGAATGTTAGTTCCTGAACTAGCTCCTCCAGTTGATTCTCCATGCTTGGATTCATATCATGTTGTCTTTCTTCCACTAAAATCTGGTTGTCTAAACGTTGGTGTTCTTTCTGGTGTGTTAGTCGCACATGAGGTTGTAGGTTCCACACTCATGTTGATTTGGATTGGAGTTTTGCCTTCTGTTCCTACCCTTGGACCTCCTGTTTTCATTTCATATGTTGCACGTAGGATTTCCTCAATTTGCTCCACAATGCGGAGATCCTCTACCTCTTCCTCATCGCTTGTCAAGCCCTCTTTATCAACTATGGCTCTCTTCTTGTTATTCATGTTATATTGGTAGGGTACTTCACTGCATGTTTTTCCAGCTTTTTCCATTATCTACGTTATATGGTCTTCCTCCATCATGATTGGGTCCATGGCCTCCTTCTTCTTTCCCTTATCCATCTCTTCCTCCATTTCTCAGCTTACTGTCAGTGCTTCCTCCCTTCCCCCATGTGCGTAGGGAAGTTTAGCTGTCTGATTCCATAGTAATCACACCATTGTCATACAAAATAATCTTGATTGAAGTATACAACGATCTGATGTACCTACCTCTGGGTCCCTTTAGAAATCTTTCTCTGTTGCGGTGTAAGACTTCGCAGTATCTACTGCAAATTCGATGATAAACCTTGCAACAATACTATCTAACTAGAAATCTACTGCGCATGTGAATTTGTTATTAACTTGTTGTAATTGCACGATCTCCATAGGATTCCACTCCAGCTGTCTAATTCGATTTGTAGGGTGGTTGTATTTTAACCTCAATAACCACTCCTGCAACAAATGCGGGAAATCATAGAAAAATATCTCATCCAGGTCGCTAAACACATATTTTTCGAGATATTGCACAATGTTAGCTTAGGGTTTTTGTTGCCCTTCTGCTTAAACTCGAGTTATTTCATTTTCAACCATATTTCGATCTTTTCCTTTGTTGGATTCCATGACCTGAACATTCCCTTCTATACTTTCATCCTCCGCACGTTTCTTCCACAGATCCTATCCACTCAATCCTATGTAGTTCCAACCAACAAACAAACCATTTTTTGGTTTAGATCTCTGACTTCTTACTTCTTCTTGGGTGTACCCAGGTTCATATCTCAATAGGTTTCCAACAAAACCCTTTAAAACTATCGACCCTCCTAGTAAGCCAGAAGGCAACGCCGTGCACAGGGTGCACAACACTGTCTCACCCGAGATAGTTCTATGGGTGACTGTAATACCCAGGTGTTTGCAGTCTAGGAATGAGTGGGGATATGGGAGTGTATTCTATCTTTCTTTATGCCTTAAACTTGTTATTGTTTCAAGTATTCCTAAGATTCATTCATCTTTAGCCTCATGCATGCATGCTAATACATCTAGTTAATCATTCATTCATAAGCTAACCATTAAGATAAAGTAGCATTCAATAAACATCAAATAGAACACATATTTTACCATGGTTCACCCCCTCCTAGGGCTACATCCACAAAGATTTGGCTTCTCTGCTCTTTTATTTAGTCTACTGGAAAATCTAGCAGTGCGTGCATTACATCTTCAATCATACAATCATGACGAGGTTAAGGAACTTCTGTGAGGCAGACTAGATCACACCACACTCCTCATCCTGTGACCTAACCCTCAAAATCTATCTTATTCGACTCTTCTATAACCTTATTCCCACAATTATCAACAACCTTCGACCACTTACCCAACCAATCTCTCACCTATACCTCCTAGATTCTTATTTATACTATTTTACAGGCTTATAGTCGCTACAATCCTTATCAAAAACCCTAACCCTAGTATGGTTAGGCTTGTCTGCCTGCGCGCCACGTTGCTTTTCCTTTTGCATGCTGCTTTTCCTTCTTTTTATGCATGCTTCTTTCTTGCCATTTGTTGTGTGCGCTCCAAAATTAGGTCTTTCCTAAGATATATATTTTCTCCAAAACTAGGCCTGCACCCAAAATAACCTTCCTTCTCAAAATAGGCCTACACCCAATATCTACAATTACCTCACCTCTCATTCTTCCCCTTTTTCTACCTTAGAAATTAGGACCATTTGAGGTGTAGGTAGCCTCTACCTTTTGCTGAGCTACTAAAGAGGTTGTAACTGGGTTAATCGCTAGATAGGTGGATCCATCCCAAAAGATGTGTTTTGCTTTTAGCACATCCTTTTTGTGCCAACTCCACTAGGGACACTTGCAAACCTCTTTTGTTTTGCTTGTATCCCAAAATTTTATCAAGGATTAAATCCAAATTCTTTAGTGTACCCTCTTCTAACTGCTACCCCATTCATTCCACCCCCATCTTTTGACACATAATCACAAGACAAGGTCATCAAGCGATTCATTGAATTTCTTTGGTAGGTGTTATAGTTCAATTTCTTTGGTAATTTCAATAAATTAGGAAGCCATATATACCATCAAGGATTGTTCCACTTGTCACTTTTTGAGAAGTGACAAGTTTCTTGTGACCTAACCTTAGCCTCTTCTCTCTCTCTCTCTCTCTCTCTCTTTTTTCTTCCTTGAAAAATAACATGGAAAAACCTTCGAGAAATTCCACACTTCATGGATGGTAAACAAGGTAAACCACCAGCCCTGATTACAAGGCCTAATCCCAATAGGGAACAAGACATTCGAACCTGTGACCTCCTCTGCTGGGGATAGCTTTACATTTGGCTCAAAACAACTTGACCTAACCCTTGGGGATCCCTAGCCTCTTCTCTTATAAACAAGAGGAAGTAATTTCTATTTTGGAGGACTTATAGAATATAATAGCTAAGATTTAATGATTTGTCAATGTTATTAGTGATTATGCTTAGTTGTTCTCATTAGGTTGTTGAGATTTGAATGTTTTTTGGTCGAGGGTTGAGGGATAGTGGTGAATGCTAGTTATGTTAGCTATCTCCTTGAGGGATCGATTACTTAGGTGTTTTTTATTATTTCCTTGGGTTTGAGTTGCTTATTTTTTCTTACTAACAACTCACGTCCATCTTTTTTTATGTGTTTTCTTGTGTAGGTTTCTCTAAGGAGTAGGGAATACCATCCTTAGTTGGCTTCTAGGAGGCTTAGGGGTCCTTTAGGATATCCCTAAAGCCCACCTTTCCTTGCTAGTTATAGCAGTGTTTCCCCTACTTTTCACTTCATTTTTATCTCTTAAATTTATACTCTTTGTTGTTGTTGCCTTGAAAAGGTGAATTGGTCATTTTGATCAGTTTCCGCTTCTAGGACAACCTTGTTTGTTGGTTGTTATACCTGCAAATTTAATTTATGTTTCCTTTATTTTCATTTATGTTTATACAATGCACTAAAAATATATATCTAACCTGCTAGGAAGTTAACTAGTTGCTCTCTCTGCTTCACCTAAGTGGTAGGGAACCAATTGAAGACATGTTTGAGTCAAAGGAACCAGCAGGGTAGCAAACACAAACAATGAACAACCATGTTAAAATCCCTCCCCTCACTCCTAGTCTTGTTTTCTTTTGTGTTTATTTAGTTTCCATAATCCTTCACACTCTTCATTGTCACTATAACATTAATTTTCAATATAAAATCTTAGTTTTCAAGCATTTTCTGTTCAGTTAAATGTGTATGTATTTCACTATAATTATCATTTAGTATTATTTTATTTTAAATTTCCATCCCACTAACCAAGGAATCCATTGAATTTCCTTTGCACATGGTAGCTATGTGGCCTGCAAAGAGCTTCAACCCCATTCCTCTGGGTTAAGTGGTGTAATTAATTTCTTTATATAATTTGATAAGTGTCGCAACACCCAAGTTGAAGGATAAAGGTACATAAACTCGTGATTGGATGATGCTTGGGTTTCCCTACCATCATACCCATTGCGGTTAACATTGATTTTAGTAGGGAGGGTGAACAAACATTTACTTTTTGTGTATATTTATGCTTATTTCTCATCTTCAGGTTGCTGCCCCTAAAGGGGTCTGCACACAAAAAACCCAAAACCACAAAACATCAGAAAACAAAAGATAGGGGTCCACCCCATCAAACAAACCTATCTCTATCTCTCCCTCTATATATGTACAATATTTATATATCTATAACTATTATGTATTAATTAGATAGATTTCAATTATTCAATTTTGTTGACAAAGAGACACACTTATGAAAGCAAGACATGATCTCATCATGTGGTTGGCTTGGTCTTTTCATTTTTTCATTGTTAGTTTCTAGAATTCTAAGTGTCAAGCCTAGAGAATCCTCATCAAGGGCCCCTTATAAATTTTCTCTTCGTTGTATCAATTAAGTGAGCTTTCCTCGAATTGGTCTTAGTGGATAAATCTCATGGTTCTGAACTTTTAATAGTTTAGCTTGGATTGGAATACCATTCTACTTGGGTAAGCTCAACTAAACTCCGGTGGGGGAGTCTTGAGACTCTTCCTTTCTGTAGGTATCTTTCTTCCATCCAATTGAGTTTAAGAGATTGAAAGTGCTAGTGATGAGAATGGGCTAACCCTTCATTCTCTTAACTACATGGTGCACTCATTGTTCTGACCAAGTGGTGTATGCTAGCTAACTCATTTTAGACTAGGAAAAACAGTTTCGAGACAAAAGGTGTGACCCTGATCGGGGAGAACCTTCATAACATAATGGTAGCTTTTCTTGTTGTTAACCAGATTAAAATCTAAAAATTATATATTGTTAGAGTCTCAGTAGAATTTTATTTTTATGCCAATTACATCTTTTTCCATAGTTGTAGCAGCCTATGGAAAAGACAAAATCAAAAATTTAAATCCCAAATTTTACACTTAGCCATCATTTAACTTACCTAGACCACCTTCCGGGTACTTTCCAAGTAATTATGGGCTTGTTTTCAATCCATTTGAGGCACACGTAACTTATTGCCCATAATTTCCAACAATATTAAATGGCATGGTTGTATATTTTTGAATTTAGCTGGACACTTAAATTCTAGAATTTTTGTATAATCCATTCTCCAAATAATTGTTTTAAACCCTAGTTTACCCCAGGAACCAGTTTAGATCATTTCTTCGAGGCCATAAGGGAGAGAACAAATTGTTGTTCTCTTTTATTGTTTCATAGTTTGAAAATCAATGAGCTAATTTTCATACACAATCCCCACAAATACCACCCGTGGGATTTTTCCACCCTCTAGGGAGCTGAGGGAGAACAATACCCAAGATGGGTGGTACTAAAAGGGTTTGCATGCAAGTACCTCACCTCTCCTTTTCCCCATTTCACCACCTTAGACATTAGGACCATCTGATGTTCTAGTAGCCTTTGTCTTTTGTTGAGCTACCAAAGAGGCTACAACCGACTTGACCATCTCATAGGTGGGATTTGACTCCATATACATATTTTTCTTATGACATGTCCCTTTTCCAACGACTCCACTAGGTAAACTTCCAAACCTATTTTGTTTTGTTTGTATCTCAAACTTTTACTGATGATCAAATCTATAGTCTTTGGTGTACCTTATTCCAACTACTACCCCATTCATTCTCCCCACATCATTCGACACATAAACACAAGACAAGGTAATCAAACGATTCATTTTATTTCTTTGGTAGGCATTATAGTTTAGTTTCCTTGGTAATTTCATTAAATTAGGATGCCATATATACTAGATTAACCAGATTAAAATATAAAAATAATATATGGTTAATGTCTCAAACCTTTTGTCAGTCCACCCAACATCCTAAATTTTTTTTATATTTTAGTAAATTACTTATTTTTCAATAGCTATAATGACCTACTTAAGGGCTGGAATAGAACTGTCAGACCCCAAATTTTACACTCAACTTTCCTTTAACTTGGACCACTTTTTGGGAACTTCCCAAGCAATTTCAAGATTTTTTTCAATCCATTTGAGGCACAAACAACTTGATGTTCATAATTTCTAGCCATATTAAATGGCATAGATGTAGGTTCCTAAAGTTATTTTGACTCTTAAATTCTAGTATTTTTAGATAATGCAACCACTAAATAATTGTTTTAGACATTGTTTTACCCCGAGAACCAATTTAGATAATTTTTTCGAGGCCATAAGGGAGTGAACAACTTGTTTTTCTCTTTTATTAGTTTGCTAGTCCGAAAATCAACGAGCTCATTTTCACACACATTACCAATAAATACCACCCCCATGCCTTTTTGGCCCTCCAAGGATATGAGGGAGGACAATACCCAAGATATGTGGTTCTAAGAGGGCTTGCACGCAGTGTCCTCACTTCTCCTTCCTCCCTTTTCACTGCCTTAGACATAATGATTTTCTTAATGGACAAATTTTGCTTATAAGATGTCCATGGCCTCCAAAAGAGAGCTTCTAAATTAACTTCAAAATTGTTCTTAGTTACAATTCCTGTCTTCACATTAGAGCTGCTCTTTCTATGTAATAATTTTGAATATTTATAACAAAAAAATGCATCTAATTACAAAATAAATCAAAATGACCATGCAAAAAGCCAGACTAGTCGTTCAAACACTACATCTTGGGTCAATTGGGAGTTTATATTGTAGGATGCTCCTTGTCGTACTTTACCCAATGGTGGAACAACCCATCACACATATTTTCATGAGTAAACATGTGTTCCTCTCTAGGTGAACGCAACATTGGAATTTACCACTAAAAGATTTGAATATACTTCTCAATTTTTGGAAAGGCTTACTACAATCAAGTCATTGATCTAACTTTACTAGTCAAAAAGCTCCGAAGATGACAACATTATGATGTGGAGATGGTCTTGACTTCTATCTCTCACCTTTTTGTAATCTCCTTGATCTAGTCCATCACTTCATTGACTGATCAAAGCTCTCAAGGAAAACTAAAACTCAATAACCTACTCTGTATGGTGGTATTGTTGATGAGATCCTGGATCTTAATAAAATCTAACCACTCATATTTTTTTTGCTTGTGCGATCCCTCGACCAACTTCCTCTGGTAATTGATTGTTTACTTGATCCTAAACAACTCTGTCATGTCTGGCATGCTGATTATGTGATCCTTGTGACCCCTACTCTTTTGAATTTGTTTAATGAAATCTATCTGTTCTTGCACTTTGGATTGATGCTTTTTTAATCCCTAGACAAAGCCCCAAGTTATGTATAAAATGCCTTATTAAGCCCTATATATTAAGCCATTACATTTCTAGTCTCATATTTGTATGTAGGCTAGAACCCTTCATTGCACCCTTTCATGATAATTCTACCCTTTGTCTCTTTTATATATATATACACACCAAGGAGCCCTAGTCTTAAGATCATCTTATCTCATCTCATATTGTCTTTTGAATTGGATATATTGTAAAAGGAGTTTTCCCCCTTGAAGTGGGCTGTATTCATTGACCTTTTATCATTTTTAAGGTGTTGGATCATAACATTTGGAATAAGAGCATCGATCCTAGTTTTTTTTTTTCTTCAAACGAGTCATTTTGGAATTTTTGATATAATGTTTTTCATGGGATGCTTCCAAAAACAAAAATTGGAGGTTAATCAAGAGACATATCCAATTACTTCTAGTAAAAACTTGAGGTTATGGTTTAGTATAATTTCAGAGATATAGACAATGGAAGATGATTTTTT
>JASDQU011402094.1:20317-33960 GCA_032191745.1 Picea mariana
ATCTCATCTCATATTGTCTTCTGAATTGGATATATTGTAAAAGGATTCCCCCCCTTAGAAGTAGACTATATTCATTGAATTTTTATCATTTGAAGGCATTGGATCATAACATCTTCCTTCTAGATAAGGCTCTCCTTGTATGGAATGGACAATTGAATACTCAATCCTTGCAACTCAAATACTTTAGCGATAAAATCTTTTCTAATCTAGTCATTAATCTTGTCCTCATCCATGACTCCTTCTATGAAACTGCTTACCGAATCCTGTACTCCTTTTTAGTACTTAACCCGATTTACTAGTATAAAAATCTATTTGCCAAGGATTTTGATTTCCCCTTCTTCAACATTGGCCTTGTCAATAGTGGCATGTGAGATAGCTATCTCAACAGAAAAAAATTCACTGAGCCTTTCCTTCTTGGTGTCTATCATAGATTATTTGGTTGTGCAAAGAATATAACTATCCACGTTCACTCTCTTTCTTTTCTAGGTTCTTTTTACTATGACTTGCTTGTGATTGTTGTATGCTATAGATCTGAGATCTACCACCTCTTCCAAAGGTTCTAGAATTGGCTAATCTCCCCAATATAAAACTTTTTCCAAACTACCTAGACTATGCGCCTGCTCCAACATTGACTCTTTACCATTATCTCCAATCCTTGAAGTATCAACGTCTTCCTTTGTCAACTCTATGACATGGTTTGGTGGTGGGGGTGCCCACTGTGTTGATTTCTAAGTAGGGGCATGTTCTGGTTGTTGTTGTGTGGTGGTTGTTGTTGTTAAGTAGGGGATGAAACTGGGAAATTTGCTTCATGTGGTGGTATCTTCGATGAGATCCCAGATCTTGATACATGCTAACCACTCATATTCTATTTGCTTATGTGATCCATCAACCAAATTTCTCTAGTAATTGATTKCTTTCTTGATCTGAGCAACTCTGTCTTATCTAAGATTTTGTTTATGTGATACATGCRAACCYGACTCTTATGAATTTGTTCAATGAAATATATCTGGTCTTGTGCTTTGGCTCGTTATTCCTTCTAGATAAKATTMTCCTCATAAATAATGGAAAATTGAATACTCAATCTCTTAAACTCAAATACTTTAGTGATATAATATTTTCTAATCTTTTCATTGATGTTTTCCTCCTCCATGACTTATTCTATGAAATTGCTTATCACGTCCTATGCTCCTTTTTAGTACTCGACCTTATTTTCCAATATTGTAATATGTTTGCCAAGTATTTTGATTTCCTCTGCTTCAACATTGGGTTTGTTAATAGTGGCATGTGAGATAGCTATTCGACTATATAAGAAATCACCGAGCCTCTCCTTCTTGGTGTTTACCATATATTCTTAAGTTGTGCAAATAACATAACTATCCCAATTAACTCTCTTTCTTTTATGGGTTCTTTTCACCATCACTTGCTTGTGAGTTGTATGTTATACATTTGAGCATTGCCACCTCTTCAAAAGGTTCTAAAATTGGCCGATCTCCCCATGATAATTTTTTTTCCAAACTACCTAGAGTGTGAACCTACTCCAACATTGACTCTTTACCCTTGTCTTCATTCCTTGAAGTGTCAACATCTTCCTTTGTCATTAAGTCTATAAAATTGTTTGGTGGTGGGGGTTCTTGTTGTGCTAGTTCCTGAGTAGGGTCTTGTTCTGGTTATTTTTATGTATCAACAACTACTCCATCTGTCTCCAATTATATTTGGGATGCTTCTTGTTGCATCCTATCATCTTCTTCTTTCCTTATCTCTTCTACTAATTGTTTTCTCCTCTCTTCTTCAACCATCAATATTTCCTTCTCTTTATTCTCATTTTCCGCATGCTATCTCTTCTCTTCTTCCTTTTTCTTTTGTTAACTTGCAACCTTAGTTCTTTAGCTTGCTTCTTTAATTCCTATTCTTTCCTATTTTTTTTTTCTTCTTATTCTTTCGTCTTAATTTCAACTTCAAGTGTCTGTTTCTCTTGAGTGTATTTTAGTTATTTTTCCCTCTGTTATGATTATGATGTTTTCCTTCTCATTTCCAATTCCAATTAGGCATTTTCTTCTTTCTATATTTTCCTTATCTCCTTAATTTTTGTTTTCAGTTCCTCCTCTTGTTGTTGTCTTCTTTTCTCATCCTCGATTGCTTTCTTTTCTACTTCCTCCCTTAGCCTTATTTCCTTTGGTCTTTCTAGCTTCCTCTCCTTCCTTTCTCATTCTCTCCACTTCAGCTAGCCTTCTAATTATTCTTCTATTTGTTGGTCCAGGCACATTGTAGTGAAAGATACTAAACTTGGGGATTTCAGTTGAGCTTGGAAATTATCCCAATATCTAGCATTCTCACAAGGGAGTTCATATTTCCATTTCCCATGAGAATATGAAAAAAATATATAGATCAAGTCACATTGTTTGGCCACTAAACCCCATGGATTATCCCTTCTTGATTGGCCTTGAGAGAATTTGTATTCAAGGATGGAATTGATTTCTTCCCTAGCCTATTTTATATCTTTCAAGTAATAGTGGCATGGGTTGAAATCGTATGGAATGATTTTTTTTTTGGGGTCTTCTTTAAAGAAATTTTGAAGCCTTACAACATAGTCTGGTAAGCGATCTCTCGTAAAACCAACATGTTTGGAACAAACCTAAGTAACATATGAAGTGATCTAGTTGTGCAAAAAATTCTCAAATACATATAATTTTCTTGTAAATATTAGTTTCCAATACATTCTATTAGCATCATGGCTTCCTTAGTTAACCTAGGACACTCTCTGTAATAGATGAGCCTATGAAGCAATGCCAAAAACTGATCACAAATTATACTTTAATGTTTCTTATATTTGTTCTTCTAGAAGATTTTTCAATACGCATGAATTGAAGGTTCGAAAATGTGCCAATTTAGGTTTACAATTGCTAAGATATTACTTGCGCAAATCACATCAAGAAGGTAAGATGACATATAAATGTTGGTACTGCTCCTGACTTGGCCTTAACTTTCTGAACCCTTTCAATCATTTTGCCGAGTGAATGAGGAAGGATGGAAATCTAGCTAAACATGCCACCAATTATCATCACAATGTATACCAATGACACCCATGTAACTTTGGACTGTAGGCAATCTTTTTCTGTGCACAATATATCCATCTACACAATTGTATACATTTAGGGTTCTTATAGATTTGTGATTGAGTATATACCATAGTACTTGAAAAAAATTGTCCTCTACCCACTAGCTGGATAAAATCTTCTTGATATCATGGAATTATTTCACAAATAATTTTGACATAAAAATCATAGGTTGTGGTAGCTTGTAGTACTTCTCAAGCTCAAATGTGAGATAAGAACTCACACGACTACCTTCCTCATTTATGATAATACTATTGCTTATGTTGGTGTGACAAATAATATAATCAATTTCTTTACCATAAAGCATGGCAAGTGTCCTCGATGCGATAGAATGTAAGTGAGATATACTTATATTCATGAACACATTATCATTTACTTCCCTTATCTCAGGGTCATTGTGAGGGATTATATCAGGATATTCTTCTGTATGCAATTTTCTAGATATTCCATCCCATTTTGGAAAAGGGGCTTGAGCGCCTCTAATGGCCTCATTGTCTTAGAACATAAGCCTTGGTTGTTCTTATTTAGGTGTTGGTATCTATATGACATGGACATAATCCTTAGAGGAATTGTCCATTTAAACAGGTGTCTACTGAGAAGTTTATGTTGGTTCAATGGGTTTCTTCCCCTTAGGTGATTTTTTAGGTGTTCTAGTAGGAATCATCCTTGGAGGCATTTTAGTTGGAGAGAAAAATAATGGATAAAGAGTGAAGGAAAGATCTTGTTTACTCATGAAAAAATTCACCATTTTTACATCAAATTTTGTAATGCATCAAGGACATGAAGTCAAAATGCATATCCAAAATTTTGGACAAGAGTTTGAGGGTAAATAGTGAGACTTGTATCTACTATTTTCACACCAGCATCCACAGTTCCATATTTTCTCAATTTGTTTCAGCGGAGGAAACATTTACACTAATCTTGAAATCATAGGGTTGGTTAGAATTCTTGGAGTGTTGAGCTATAGACAATGTTCTGTCGATGAGAAGTAAGAAAAACTGTGGCCGAAATCTGCTACAGAAACTTAGGCGACCATCAGTGAGGGGTGAAAGAAGAATGAAAATTACCAAGCAATTTCTCAGTCAATTTATATGAGATTGTTCAACTATCCTAGCTTATAAATATCATATGAAAACTCATAATATAATCTCCCACTACCCAAATTATCACTCACAAAGCTAACTCCTCACTTACATAATTCAAATTTTTAATCTAGTGACCAAAATAGTGGGCAATGTTCAAATATTTATAATGAAATTGAAACAAATATAGTGCCATCATTACTAAATCTAGATCGAACTTGATTGAATTATGAAAAACTTGTTTATTTAATGGTGATTGGACAATCCCAACCAAATCAACGAATTAATGGGTAACAACGACTAGTTGGATTCATTATCGATGGTTGATTCAAACTTTCATGTTTGGATAATTTTTTGAAACACAGTGATGTAAAGGTTGTTTGCGTGAGAAATCGTATGGATCCTCAAAATTCATGCTCAATGAGGTCATCGATCAATTTTTGAACTATGAATCTTGAAACTGGAAAAAATCCAATGATAAGTGTTATTGATGTAAAATTTTACCTAGTGAGTGTTTCCCTTTTCAACCTTGCATTTCAGATAAAGTGAAACTTCATCATAGATAACTGCCCATTGGTTAAAAGTTTGACTTTGTGATTGCTCCCCTTTTTTAATTTTATTGTCACAAAGCTTACCTAGTTGGCTAATCATAGGTGAATCAATTATCTTTTGAACAATGCTTTGCATCGATGCCCTTCTTCCACTTTGTCATTGGAGCACAATTTTACTTTCACATCGCCACTGAGAATGAATTTTCGTTACTAATGAAAGTGTTTATCACTTGTTGATAACAATAAAAACTTATATTAAATAGGGCCAAAGGAATTAGAAAATTTTTGGTTTTTCTTGAGACAAAATGAATGTATTAAAAGACTCACTAATATGTAGAAAATCTATCTTGCCATAGCAACCTCAAGGCTATCTCCTCTTGAAGATTATGAAGCCTATAGGTTTTACATAGAACTATTGTACAATCCATTTGTTTCTGACAACATTACTAATTGGAGAGTATTTGAGGGAGACGAACAAATTATATCCTTCTTGACTAATGAAGAAAATTTGAAGGACTTGGCTATTGATGATGACACATTTCAGGGAATGCTTGCTGAACAAGAAGACAATGAACATAATATAGACAAGGACAACAACACTACCAATCCTAAAATCCACACAATGCCTATGGGAGTAGTTAATCTTGAAAGGATTTTTGATTTACGAGAAATATTTAAGAACCCCAAGAATGTGAAGACTGGTAGTTCATGTCTTGCTTATGGAGTCATAAATTTAGGGTCTGTTGAAAACCCTCAGAATGTTAATATTGGAAAATCCATATCACTTGAAGAGAAAAAGGCCTACCTCAAGTTGTTTAATAAATATCAAGATGTGTTTGCGTGGTCTTATCAAGACTTGCAAACATACGATACAAGGATCATTCAACACACCATCCCTCCTAGACCTGATGTTAAACATTTTTAACAAAAGATGAGAAAAGTTCACCCATATCTCGAGCCTTGAATGCAAAAAGAACTTAAACAATTGTTGGATGCTAAAATTATATTTCAGGTCAAACATTTGGCTGGGTAACTAATTTAGCGCCCGTAAACAAGAAGTCAGGAGAAATCCACTTATGTGTTAATTTTAGGAATTTAAACAAGGCTTCAGAAAAAGATATCTAACCTATGCCCCCTATGGAAGAGTTCTTGTAGACCATCTCTAGATCTGAGATTTTCTCACTTTTGTATGGGTTCTCAATATACAATCAAGTTCTAGTCTCGGAAGAAGATAGATTGAAAACAACGTTCCAGGTTAAATGAGGAACATTTTCCTATAAATGCATGCCTTTCAAGTTGATAAATGTAGGAGCTACTTTCCAGAGGGCCATGGATGTATCCTTCAGAGGATTGATAAACAAGTGTGTATTTTTCTACCTATATGATGTCACAATCTACTCCAAGAACACGACAAATCACATTGCCCATTTGACCCAAAATTTTGAAAGATGTAGGAAGTATGGGATATCTCTAAACCTAAAGAAGACCATTTTTGGTGTAGATGAGGGAAAAATCCTAGGCCATATTATTTCTAAATATGGCATCAATATTGACCCTGAATGAGTAAAGGAAATTTCGCAACTCCCTCTCCCTCATAACAAAAAATCCATGCAATCTTTTTTCGGAAGGATTAATTTCGTAAGAAAATTTACCCCTGATTTTGCAGAAATGATTAAACCATTGCAAAAAATGATACACAAAGATATAGTATTCAAATGGAGTGATGAAGGAAGGGAGGCCTTCAACAAAATCAAGGCTGCTATCTCTCAAGATCTTTTCCTACGTAGCCTTGATTTCAGCAAATACTTTTTCCTTTATAGCTTTGCATCTAATCAGTCCCTTGCAATGGTCTTGACACAAAAGGATGATGAAAATAATGAGGCACCCATATCATTTATGAGAACTAACCTACAGGGGATAGAGCTTAAATACCCTACTATAGAAAAAGAATCATATTTTGTCTACGAGGCAGTAAAACATTTTAGATCCTATATCCTGAATAACCATACAAAAGTTATAGTGTCCCACCCTGCAATAAGGTCACTATTCACACAATAGAAAATAGGAGAAAGAAGAGGGAATTGGATGACAGTTATTCAAGAATTCTCTTTGGACATCAATCTAGAAAAAAAAGTTAAGGGTCAAGGTCTGTGTAAACTAGCCGTAAAATCCCAAGACCTGGTAAAATCAGAAAATCCAGGTTGGGACAATGAACTTTCTTTGTCGTGTAGTGAAGTGTCGTACATCCCATTGAGTCAAGACTCTTGGTATGTTGATTTATCTTACTTCCTTCATCATGACACATTCCATTAACACCAAAAGCCTAAGGAGAGAAGAGGCCTTAGATTAAAATTTTCCTAGTAGAACCTTATTAACGATGTTTTGTTTCGTATGAATTATGATGGAGTATTACTTAGGTTCCTTGAAAATGAAGATGCATAAAAGGTATTAAGAGAACTTCATGATGGTCCAACATGTAGACATTTTGCAAGGGAAACCACTACCCATAAAATCATAAGTAAATAATACTATTGGCCAACTTTGTTTAGGGACACACACACACATGTAAGAAAATGCAAAGTTTGTCAACTAAGTCTTGGGAAAGAGAAGAAGACATCCATTCCATTGCAGCTAGTAACCATTTCTAGGCATTTTGAGCAATGGGGAATAGATGTCATAGGAGAGATAAATACAAACTCATCTAAACAACACAAATACATTATGACTGCAACCGATTATTATACAAGATGGTCGAAAGCCATTCCCCTTACCCATATTAATGAGAAAGTGATGATCCAATTCCCATAGTAACACATAATAACAAGGTTCATGGTACCTTCTGTTCTTGTTTTTGATAATGTTGCGTATTTTTCTTCTACTCTTTTAACTGAATTTTCTTTGGAAAAGGGAATTGTATTGAGATAATCTTCTAACTACTACCCACAGGGGAACAATGTTGCAGAATCAACTAACAAAAAACTAGTAAGAATTCTCAAAAACATCGTGGTAGAAAATCACAGGAATTGGCATAATGCACTTCATAACGCTCTATCGGCTAATAGGGTAACTCCTAAAGAAGCCTTAGGGAATTCTCTATATTTCCTAGTTTATGGAAAATAATCCATTCTCCCAGCTAACTTATATCTCCCATATCTACAACTAAGGGGCTAACCATTGTCAAGCACACAACAAAGAATAAACACACTCTTGAAGGTTGAGGAATAAAGGGAAAGGGCTAGGAAAAAGTTTACAACTCACCAACAGTTGGTTAAAAGGTGGTTTGATAAACAAAAAGTAGGAGATACAAATTTTGAGGTAGGAGACATAGTTTTAAAGTGTGATAAAATGAATGAGCCAAAGGGGAAACACTCTAAATTTAAAAATCTATGGCTTGGTCCTTACCAAGTTGCTAAAAAAATTGGGGTAGGCACATACCAACTGCAAAATCTTAGGGGTGAGCTAGACGCTCTTCCTGTTAATGGCCAAGCCCTAAAAATGTTATTTTCCTAGCTGCTCTATGCAAGAAGTTTTGTAAAATACTTTCTGTTTTTTTTTTCTCTTCTTTATTCTATTTTAGTTGGATCGATACTTTCAACTTTCTTTGAACATTGTTTATTTCAAGTCATTTTGGTTTTTGTTTTGATTTTGGTTTTAGTTTGAAGGTTTTCAACTCTTTTGTTGATTGATCATGTTTTATGGAGAGTGTTGGAACGATATTGAATATCTAAACTCATGGTGAAACCTCATAAAATGGTGACTCTCATCTTAATCCTTCACCATTCAAGACAAATTAAGGAGTTTTCATTCAACAAAATATCCCAACGCATGGATTATTTACACTTCTGTATACAGATCAACTAAGAAATAAACAAGTTATCTTTGTTGTGGTTTGGAAATGCTGAAGGGAAAATGGAACTGCAAGAGAGTATAACCTATGTGTATTAGTAGAGATGGAAATAATCCCACTTCTTTTAGCAAGGATACCAAAATAAGACATATGATTGATTCCTTTTATTCAAAAGAAACTTATATCCTCCTCCATGACTCATTCTTGGCACCTTTTGAAATGAATGTCATATTAAAGAAAGAAAACTTGTGATGATCCAGAATGTTTGAAATAAGGGGAGGTATGCAAGTATCTCTGTCGGGGATATGGATGCTCACTAGCAATAGAGCAAGGTCTGTGATATCAGGGTGACTCCAGCAGGGCTATGGAATCTCATTGGTAGTATAATGACACCATGAGAAGGCCTCAAATAATAAATTGGAGACATAATTTCCTCCAGCTAGTTGTGTTTTCCTGACGAACTCTTGGCTAATAGAACATTGACTATTGATTTGAGGAAAAGTGGCATGAAATTAGATAAAGGCCCACATTCGGAAAAACCTCAATGTTTCTCGGATCATATGTATACATATTTGTAAATGTTTTTTTGAGTAGTTATCTTAGATTCAGGTCTTCTCTTGAAATTGTCATCAAGGTCAAGGGAGAGGTTAGAGATTCTCATTTCGTCCAGTGAATTTCCATTTGTTGAGAACTCAACACACCCTTAAAATTTCAAAAATCTTGGGGTACCATTTTTAATTTTTGTTTGAGTTTTCGTCACATTTACTAGCTTTGCAAATTTTGGGTTTCTTTGATATTATTTGGTTCTTAGTTTAAACCCAATTTTCTTTGATTGATTAAATTAATTAATGAAACCTTCCTAAATCCAAATAGATGCAAATTATTCCAGGAACAATCAGCCAAATAACCCAAGTTTCAATGCATAAATTTCGAGGAAAATAATCGTCGGTCTATTTGGGCCTACACGGCATCGTTTTGGTCGAACGAAAGGAGTTTTAATAGAGTTGTAAAAAGGCATCGTTTTCACTTGACAATCGATGAATCTGTTCGGCATTGAGCCTTTCCTATGAAAATCAATGTGTTGCCTTTTCCCCTCTTTGCGTCGCCTGATGTGATTGTCAATGAAGTTTTAAGCCATGGATAATCCCACTAATAAAATGTAAAGGAAACGATTCAGGATCACCTTAACATCCACCGTCTGATTAAAACCAACTTTAAATCCTGGTCGTCCATAAGCGACAAGACAAGAAGACATCCACAGAGTTTTGGGATACCACATAAGACACCACATGGAAACCATACCATTGTCATGTCATCATCCATACACTAGACGTCAAAATGAAAGAATCCACTCTTGCCATGTCATCATCTAGGTGGCACTAGCACATCATCTTCTGTACCATAATTTTGAGATGCCACATCACACCTCGATTACAACACCCATCGATCGTCGAGGGTTCTTGCAGTGTTTATGTGTCTCTTAGAAAAATCCAATAGATCACTTGACGTCGATGAGCCTGTCAGTCATCGGTCTGATTGGCATCTCTCCTCGGCTATTTTACTCGCCCTTCACCCAAAAATCGATGGTTCTTGTCTACAAAGCATTATAATCGTTTGATCGGGCAAGGGAAACAATCATAACCATTGATTCGATGACCTAAAGTTTCGTTCTCTTCTATTTCTCATTGTTCATCAATCGAATCAATCAAGTTTTCACCCATCACACTCGCCTATCTCACCCAAAGACCGATGAACGTCCTATCCTTGAAACTGTAGGCCGTCCAATCAAATGAATTAACAGATCTCAACCTTTGATTTTGGGACTTGATATTCGGATGCTATTAACACGCCACTTCATCTACCAACTAGTGGATCTGAGCCATGTATTGGCTCAGTGCCATGTTGGATCGCTACATCATTCATGCCTTTCAACCGACGACCAACGAACTTGTGTGTGAACAATATCCACCACCTGATCAATAAAGACAAGTTAATCTTAGCCATCATATTTTTGATTTCGTACTCTAGGCTTCCAACAACTAGAGTATGGCCCTTAATGCATTAACAAACTAATCCTCAAACCAGGAAGTGACACAATTTCCCAGACACCACAGTGGCTCTCCAAGTCATCTCTGCAGGTACATTTCTGATGTCACCTAGTATGAATAACTAACGCATATCATTGGATCGACGCCACATTTTGGTTGTGCATAAAAGCTCCAAATCACCCGAATCTGATTAAATCATTGCACGCTAAGTGAATGACATTGTGAAACCACTAAACGAGGTACTGTTATTGCATCTTATGCCATTATTTTCTATAGATTTCCCAATTAATCCGAGATATGATGTTTAAAACACACAACCCCCCAAGTTTAATTCCTTATTTGTGCTTGTTAAGTTTGTTATTAGCAGAGTGTATGTGTTTTCCCGACTCTTGCAAACGAATTGAGGAAAGTATCTGCTTGCTCTAGTATAAGGGATTCAATTGGATGATAGTTTTTCTTTGAAATATCTTGGTTAGGTAATTTCATATCCTTTAAGGAACGACTTTTCTTCATGCTTCATACATGTATGCTAAATTGTATGGTATGTAATTTTGAGAAACCTTGAAGAAATGGTTGCTAATTATGATTGTGTTACCTATAGAAAATATGCCTCGAAGGAAGTCTCCCATGTAGAGAACACCCAAGAAACCAAGGACTTGGTCCAGCGGTGCTGGGGAAGGTTCTAGTTCTGCACCTGCACCGATAGAAGGGGCCTCGATGACCAAGAACACTGAACCTCTCATCATGCTGCCCCTGAAGAAGGTTTCCAACATTGTACCTCTATACTACGACATTGATCTTTTCACAATAAGCAAGGCTTCCACACATGTACAATTTCCTTCTTGGAATGATCTATTCTAGAAATTAGACAAAGGGGACTATTTTGAATCTACTCCACACATCAAACTACAACTTAGAGAGGTGGATGATGTCATTTTTCCTGTGATCAAACGGTCCATGTTTGGTTTCTACCAGGGCACCTGTCTTGCTCTATGTAAAGTTAATGGAATGGATAATTAATTACACCAAGGCCCATGAGTGTAAAATTATGAATGAACAAGGGGAGTGCATAGGGTCATTCCATCCCCAAGACATAGATTTTTGTTACAAAATCCCATCTCCCGATGAGTCCCTCACTAAGGACTTTGTAATTGAATTTTATGAACAATATGATACCAACAAAGTACTGAACAATTGGTGGAAAGAGGACATAAAATTTTCCAAGTGGTCTAATGGAAGGTACGCTATCTTGGGGTTGAGAGAGCCATACATCTATGCGATGATCCTTTTATGTAGGTTATATGGTGAAAAATATTGCTCCCAATTCTCAGAAGCATGGCCACCCTTGGCATGTCATGTAGCAATGTGGGGAAATAAATTCAACTGGGGAGGTGTCATCTCCAAGAAACTCAATCTCAAAATCATCCAAGCACAATCTCTGAAACCTAGGAATCCTCCTGAATTCGACATGGTATCCTTCCTCTTAGATGTGCTTTATGCACAAAATGCATTCTCCAGACTATATTTAAGCTGTAATATGCTTTGGGAGAAGAGGTATAAAAGGTTTTCTCCTAGATCTGTGATTTTGTCATTCCTAGAATCTACTTCCTTATATTTGGGCATGAGTACCCTAGGTTATCAAAGCAAGTGAAGAAGATTCTAACCTGCATAGGGAACTAGTAATTTGAGGAAAAGTACACATAATTAAGAATTGATGGAGTTATGAGCCCATTGCATCTACTACCTGTATATTTACTTAACATGCTATTTATCAAAAAAATCTATTACCAAACTGTCATACACGGTTTCAATGCCACCCTGGTGAAAGAGAAGAATAAGTTGTTCATCCCTTACAATTTCCAGATAGGATACTATGTAGTCAAAGATGCCAAGAATGCTAAACAAGAAGTTCAAGTACACCCAGAGTATAGATTCATGATAGGAAGATATATAAACATGACCCTAAGGGACTGGTTCCGAAACATGTAGTGCATTTGTCTCTGACTTGGACTTATGCTAATGAAAAATGGGAAGAGGAGCTGTTCACTGAGAATGCTCAAGATTGGAAAGAAGTACAGAGGAGAAAATCCAATCCCAACATAAACATATTTGCCTCTCTGCTTATAGAAGAACATATCAAAATGGTGAAGGCAAGAGTGTCCTCTAGCAAAAGACCTGGTATAGATCTACAAGGAGGGGAGCGATACCCCATGACAGAAAATGAATGATAAGACATATAGGGAAAGAAATGAAGGATCATAAAAAAGAAAGTATAAAAGAGGAGGATTAAATAATAATAGAATAAGAAAGAGGAAGAAGAAGCATAATAAGAAGCACTTACTGAAAGGAGAAAGAAAGATGAGAAGAAGCAAAGGGAAAGTGATTTTATTGAGAGGAGAAAAATATATCAGGAGGATAAGGCCCGACAACGAGAAGATGAAAAGAAGAAGAATAAAGAACAATGATGTGCCAATGACTTGAAAAATATTTAGGAAGAATAAGAGAGATGACACAAGAAAGAGGAATTGAAGAGATTGGAGAGAGTAAAAGTAGAACACGAAAATAAGAAAGGTGAGGAGCAGGGAGAACCAATTGCTTAAAAAACTCCTGGTGAAATCATTGACCTGATAGGGGAAGAAGAGAACGAGGAAGAATTTGCTATCCCCATTTTCAATGAAAACCCCACCATAGAGGAACCCAACAAGTACATCAAAGGAAAAAAAGGCAGAGACAGAGAAGGATGGGGGTGAAGAGGATTCCCCTTCAAAGAAGAATGATTCTACTCATCAAGACCAAAGTGACGCTTCATCAAGTAACGATGAATCAGGCTAGGACCCACCAAGTGGGAAGGATCAAGAGACATCGTCACTAAGAGAGGCTAAAAGAGGCACATATGGCCAAAATGTTGAAAACAATCAAGATGGTAAGTAGTTTTCAAAGAAAAACAATGGTACAATGACAAATGAGGAGCTGCATAATGATTAGGACGATGATGATGCTGT
>JASDQU011402094.1:53562-64460 GCA_032191745.1 Picea mariana
ACTCATAATGGCCTTCATGTGTTCTCAAATCTATTTTGGGAATGTCTTTCTGCCTCATTCTCATTTGATGATATCCCAAATGAATATCCAACTTAGTAAAGAAAATTGCTCCAAGCAATTCATCTAATAATCCATCAATGACAGAAATAGGAAACTTATCTTTGATGCTCATTTTCTTGAGTTGTATATAATCTGAGCACACACACCATGAACCATCCTTTTTTTAACCATCACCACTAGTGAAGAGAAAGAAATTTGGCTAGGTTGAATGATGTCAACCTCTAACATTTCTTGGATCATACGATCAATCTCACTCTATTGTGCATATGGATACTTGTAAGGCCTAATGTTAGGTGGTACACTTCTTGGTTGCAAATGAATAGCATAGTCATGACATCGAGTAGGTGGAAGACCCTTAGGAATTTCTCCAAATACCTTGGAATGATTGTTGATAACTATTTTGAGATCCAATGGAGCAGAGGATATAGATGTTTGAACATCTAGTGAGCGCAATTGTGCAATTACACCATAGTGTCCCTTTTTGAGTAATTTTGTTAGGATATTAGAGCTTATCTCCTTATAGGGTTTCCCTTGGATACCTCTAAGCTCAATTTCCTTGCCATCTGAGGAAAATCTCATGAAAATATCTTGAAAATCAAGGGTCATTGTTCCCAATGATTGTAACCATTAAACCCCTAATACAACATCAACACCATCGATTTGGATGGCAATCAAGGGACTATCCAAAAAACACTCCCCCATATTGACCTTAATACTATGACACTTCCCAAAAAAAATTATGGTACCTCCATCTGTAATCATTAATTGAAACTCGGGTGCTATATATACAAACAAATTGAGATATTTTGTTAATTTGTAATTGGTGAAGTTATGGGTACTACCAAAATCAATCAACATTGTTACCTTTTTGTTAATTTGATGTATCTTTGTATCTTGAGGGTTTGTGGAGTACAAATGTTGGCCAATGCATGACAAGATATCATTGGAGTGGTCTCTTATAGATCTATATACTGTGATGATTCCAATTCTTGATCTTCTTTCTCTTCACAATCTATGTAGAATAATTTCTTCTCACCGCATTTATGCCCCTTATTGTACTTGTTGTCACAATTGAAAGATAGTCTCTTTTCTCTTCTTTCATCCATTTGTTGAGGTGTCAACCTTGTTGGTTGAGTCAGTTTAGGAGAGGGAACATGATGATCTCTATAGTTTTTAGTGGTCACCCTTCTAGTAGCCATTTTTTCCCACTTTCCTTGCCATACTGAAAGCTTGCTCTAGGGATTTAGGTTCAAAAAGATGCACCTAATGTTGAATGTTCTCCTTTAAACTACCCATAAAGAGATCTAATAAATTATCCTCGGGAATGTTCTTTATCCTGAGACTGAACTTTTGGAATTGTTGAATGTGCTTTGTAATTCAACCTTTTTGCCGAAGATTTATCAATTGAGTAAATAATATTTTTCTTTTAATATCTCCATAATGTGATATCAATTCATCCGTAAAAATGGACCAAGAGATAACAGAATTGTTTTTTCTTTCAAAAAGCCATTGATACCAAATAAATTGATCATTTTCCAAATACAAGGATACAATAGGTACCTTTTGTAAGATTGGAACTTGGTGTAGATCAAAGTATTGCCCCATCTAGAATATATGTGTTATAAGATCTTTACAATAAAACTTCCTCATATCGATCTTTGGAATGTAGTAATTCCTTGGTGTTAACTTGATGCCTTGATGATGTCAATATTGAAGTGATGAATAATCATGATTTTGGACTCAATCTTTGTTTCCTCTACATTTTCATGATTTCCTTGCATTTTGATATCTCATATAGGGAGTATCTACTCTAGAGCATGTAAGATCATGGAAGACATGGAATTTTGCAATTCTAACATCTTCTTTTCCATATGCTTCCAATTTTCCTTTATCTTCTTTTCCATCTCTTTCCTATTTTCATCCATTTCCTTTTTAAGGTAATCCCAAGAATGTGATAAATCCACTAGTTTCAACATATTAGCACTCTTTTCATAAACTTAGTTCTTTAATTAGGTTAACCTAATTTCTAAGTCTTCACTTTCTTCCAATGCCATGTTTGAGTTTTTATGAGAATTACTAGTATTATTTATTGCAAAACCCTTTTCCATTTGAGAAAATAATAATTCTCCTATTTTTCCTCTTTATAACAAATTTTGAATCACAAAAAATGTATCTTTCAATTAAAAGTTGTGCCAATTGCAAGTTACGTACCTTTCAAACCCTTAATTTGGAGTATGTATGGATGGCTGACTTTTTTCCTAATATATCTATGAACTTTGAACCCTTCTGATTCTGAAATTTCAGCCTATAGTACTCTGATATGACTTTTTACACTCCTAAAAAATTCACAGTCTGAACATTCACTAATAAAAGGTTATAGCAAAAATACCAAAATGACACTTGTTTAAGACTAATTTCAAAATTAGTAAAAATATCCAACTTCCACAAGATATATCCCACAAATTATAACGATTTAAATTTTGAAAAAAAATCCACATCTAACTCCATGTGTCTCCTTAGAATTCTAAAAGTTTTAGAGTCTAAAACTTCACCAAAATTCGTTTATAGCTAAAATAAAAAGATGACTCATTTGAGATTGATTTCAAGACTAGTCACAAACCCCAACTTCCATAAGATATATCTCAAAAAATCTAATGAAATAGATTTTTTTAAAAATTCCACGTGTTCCTTTCTATGTTTCCTCGGTATCCTAAAAATTATATATATATATATATATATAGAGAGAGAGAGAGAGAGAGAGAGAGAGAGAGAGAGAGAGAGAGAGAATCCCAAGATGATGTGTTTAATTGATTTCAGGATGAGTAAAAAACCATCTTCCATTGTCTATATCTCTAAAATTATACTAAACTAGAACCTAAAATTTTTACTAGAAGTAATTGGATATGTCTCTTGATTAACCTGCAATTTTTGTTTTTGGAAGCATCCCATGAAAAAAATTATATCAAAAATTCCAAAATGACTCGTTTGAAGAAAAAAAAAACTAGGATCGATGCTCTTATTCCAAATGTTATGATCCAATGCCTTAAAAATGATAAAAGGTCAATGAATACAACCCGCTTCAAGGGGGAAACCTCCTTGTACAATATATCCAATTCAAAAGACAATATGAGATGAGATAAGATGATATTAAGACTAGGGCTCCTTGGTGTTTATATATATATAAAAGAGACAAAGGGTAGAATTATCATGAAAGGGTGCAATGAAGGGTTCTAGCCTACATACAAATATAAGACTAGAAATGTAATGACTTAATATATAGGGCTTAATAAGGTGTTTTATACATAACTTGGGGCTTTGTCTAGGGATTAAAAAATCATCAATCCAAAGTGCAAGAATAGATAGATTTCATTAAACAAATTCAAAAGAGTAGGGGTCACAAGGATCACATAATCAGCATGCCAGACATGACATAGTTGTTTACGATCAAGCAAACAATCAATTACCAGAGGAAGTTGGTCAAGGGATTGCACAAGAAAAAAAATATGAGTGGTTAGATTTTATTAAGATCTAGGATCTCGTCAACAATACCACCACACAGAGTAGGTTATTGAGTTTTAGTTTTCCTTGAGAGCTTTGATCAGTCAATGAAGTGATGGACTAGATCAAGGAGATTACAAAAAGGTGAGAGATAGAATTCAATATCATCTCCACATCGTAATGTTGTCATATTCATAGATTTTTGACTATTAAAGTTAGATCAATGACTTGATTGTAGTAAGCCTTTCCAAAAATTGAGAAGTATATTCAAATCTTTTAGAGGTAAATTCCAATGTTGTGTTCACCTAGAGAGGAACACGTGTTTACTCATGAAAATATGTGTGATGGGTTGTTCCACCATTGGGTAAAGTACAACAAGGAGCATCCTACAGCATAAACTCCCAATTGACCCAAGATGTAGTGTTTGAACGACTAGTATGGCTTTTTGCATGGATTTTTGCATGGCCATTTTGATTTATTCTATAATTAGATGCAATTTTTTTGTTTTAAATATTCAAAATTAGTACATAGAAAGAGCATCTCTAATGTGAAGACAAGAATTGTAACTAAGAACAATTTTGAAGTTAATTTAGAAGCTCTCTTTTGGAGGCCAGGGACGTCTTATAAGCAAAATTTGTCCATTAAGAAAATCATTATGTCTAAGGCGGTGAAAGGGGAGGAAGGAGAAGTGAGGACATTGCGTGCAAGCCCTCATAGAACCACATATCTTGGGTATTGTCCTCCCTCATATCCTTGGAGGGCCGAAAAGGCATGGGGGTGGTATTTGTGGGTAATGTGTGTGAAAATGAGCTAGTTGATTTTCGGACTAGCAAACTAATAAAAGAGAAAAACAAGTTGTTCACTCCCTTATGGCCTCAAAAAAAATTATCTAAATTGGTTCTCGGGGTAAACCAATGTCTAAAACAATTATTTGGTGGTTGCATTATCTAAAAATATTGGAATTTAAGAGTCAAAATAACTTTAGGAACCTACATCCATGCCATTTAATATGGCTAGAAATTATGAACATCAAGTTGTTTGTGCCTCAAATGGATTGAAAAAAAGCTTGAAATTGCTTGGGAAGTTCCCGAAAAGTGGTCCAAGTTAAAGGAAAGTTGAGTGTAAAATTTGGGGTCTGAGAGTTCTATTCCAACCCTTAAGTAGGTCGTTATAGCTATTGAAAAATAAGTAATCTACTAAAATATAAAAAATTTCTAGGATGTTGGGTGGACTGACAAAAGGGTTGAGACATTAACCATATAATATTTTTATATTTTAATCTGGTTAATATAGTATATGGCATCCTAATTTAATGAAATTACCAAGGAAACTAAACTATAATGCCTACCAAAGAAATTAAATTAATCGTTTGATTACCTTGTCTTGTGTTTATGTGTCGAATGATGTGGGGAGAATGAATGGGGTAGTAGTTGGAATAAGGTACACCAAAGACTATAGATTTGATCATCAGTAAAAATTTGAGATACAAACAAAAAAAAATAGGTTTGGAATTTTACCTAGTGGAGTCGTTGGAAAAGGGACATGTAATAAGCAAAATATGTCTATGGAGTCAAATCCCACCTATGAGATGGTCAAGTCGGTTGTAGCCTCTTTGGTAGCTCAACAAAAGACAAAGGCTACTAGCACATCAGATGGTCCTAATGTCTAAGGTGGTGAAAGGGGGAAAAGGAGAGGTGAGGTACTTGCATGCAAACCCTTTTAGTACCACCCATCTCAGGTATTGTTCTCCCTCAGCTCCCTAGAGGGTTGAAAAATCCCACGGGTGGTATTTGTGGGGATTGTGTATGAAAATGAGCTCATTGATTTTCAAACCATGAAACTAATAAAAGAGAACAACAAGTTGTTCTCTCCCTTATGGCCTCGAAGAAATGATCTAAACTTGTTCCCGGGGTAAACTAGGGTTTAAAACAATTATTTGGAGAATGGATTATACAAAAATTCTAGAATTTAAGTGTCCAGCTAAATTCAAAAATATACAACCATGCCATTTAATATTGTTGGAAATTATGGGCAATAAGTTACTTGTGCCTCAAATGGATTGAAAACAAGCCCATAATTACTTGGAAAGTACCCGGAACGTAGTCTAGGTAAGTTAAATGATGGTTGAGTGTAAAATTTGGGATTTAAAATTTTGATTTTGTCCCTTCCATAGGCTGCTACAACTATGGAAAAAGATGTAATTGGCATAAAAATAAAATTCTACTGAGACTCTAACAATATATAATTTTTAGATTTTAATCTGGTTAACAACAAGAAAGGCTACCATTATGTTATGAAGGTTATCCCGATTAGGGTCACACCTTTTATCTCGAAACTGTTTTTCCTAGTCTAAAATGAGTCAGCTAGCATACACCACTTGGTCAGAACAATGAGTGCGCCATGTAGTTAAGAGAATGAAGGGTTATCCCATTCTCATCACTAGCACTTTCGATCTCTTAAACTCAATTGGATGGAAGAAGGATACCTACAGAAACGAAGAGTCTCAAGACTCCCCCACTAGAGTTTAGTTGAGCTTACCCAAGTAGAATGGTATTCCAATCTCTTGCTTTCATAAGTGTGTCTCTTTGTAACCAAAATTGAATAATTGAAATCTATCTCATTAATACATAATAGGTATAGATATATAAATATTGTACATATGTAGAGGGAGATATAGAGAGAGGTTTGTTTGATGGGGTGGACCCCTATCTTTTGTTTTCTGATGTTTTGGGGTTTTGGGTTTTTTGTGTGCAGACCCCTTTAGGGGCAGCAACCTAAAGATGAGAAATAATCATAAATATACACAAAAAGTAAATGTTTATTCACCCTCCCTACTAAAATCAATGCTAATCGTAATGGGTATGATGGCAGGAAAACCCAAGCATCATCCAATCACGAGGTTATGTACCTTTAGCCTTCGACTTGGGTGTTGCGACACTTATCAAATTATATAAAGAAATTAATTACACCACTTAGCCCAGAGGAATGGGGTCAAAGCTCTTTGCAAGCCACATAGCTTCCATGTGCAAAGGAAATTCAATGGATTCCTTGGTTAGTGGGATGGAAATTTAAAATAAAAGAATACTAAATGATAATTATAGTGAAATACATACACATTTAACTGAACAGAAAATGCTTGAAAACTAATATTTTATATTGAAAATTAATGTTATAGTGACAATGAAGAGTGTGAAGGATTATGGAAACTAAATAAACTCAAAAGAAAACAAGACTAGGAGTGAGGGGAGGGATTTTAACATGATTTTTCATTGTTTGTGTTTGCTACCCTGCTGGTTCCTTTGCCTCAAACATGTCTTCCCTACCACTTAGGTGAAGCAAAGAGAGCAACTAGTTAACTTCCTAGTAGGTTAGATATATATTTTTAGTGCATTATATAAACATAAATGAAAATAAAGGAAACATAAATTAAATTTGCAGGTATAACAACCAACAAACAAGGTTGTCCTAGAAGGGGAAACTAATCAAAATGACTCATTCACCTTTTCAAGGCAACAACAACAAAGAATATAAATTTAAGAGATAAAAATGAAGTGAAAAGTAGGGGAAACACTATTATAACTAGAAAGGAAAGGTGGGCTTTAGGGATATCCTAAAGGACCCCTAAGCCTCCTAGATGCCAACTAAGGATGGTATTCCATACTGCTTCAAGAAACCTACACAAGAAAACACATAAAAAAAGATGGACGTGAGTTGTTAGTAAGAAAAAATAAGTAACTCAAACCCAAGGAAATAATAAAAAACACCTAAGTAATCGAACCCTCAAGGAGATAGCTAACATAACTAGCATTCACCACTATCCCTCAACCCTCAACCAAAAAACATTCAAATCTCAACAACCTAATGAGAACAACTAAGCATAATCACTAAGAACATTGACAAATCATTAAATCTTAGCTATTATATTCTATAAGTCCTCCAAAATAGAAATCACTTCCTCTTATTTATAAGAGAAGAGGCTAGGGATCCCCAAGGGTTAGCTCAAGTTGTTTTGAGACAGACGTGAAGCTATCCCCAACAGAGGAGGTCACAGGTTCGAATGTCTTGTTCCCTATTGGGATTAGGCCTTGTAATCAGGGCCGGTGGTTTACCCCGTTTACCATCCACGAAGTGTGGAATTTCTTGAGGGTTTTTCCGTGTTATGTTTTGAGGAAGAAAAAAAAAAGAGAGAGAAGAGGCTAAGGTTAGGTCACAAGAAACTTGTCACTTCTCGAAAAGTGACAAGTGGAACAACCCTTGATGGTATCTATGGCTTCCTAATTTATTGAAATTACCAAAGAAATTGAACTATAACACCTACCAAAAAAATTCAATGAATCGCTTGATGACCTTGTCTTGTGATAATGTGTCAAAAGATGGGGGCATAATGAATGGGGTAGGAGTTAGAAGAGGGTACACTAAAGAATTTTGATTTAATCCTTGATAAAATTTTGGGATACAAGCAAAACAAAAGAGGTTTGCAAGTGTCCCTAGTGGAGTCGGCACAAAAAGGATGTGCTAAAAGAAAAACACATCTTTTGGGATGGATCCACCTATCTGGTGATTAACCCAGTTACAACCGCTTTAGTAGCTCAGCAAAAGGTAGAGGCTACCTACACCTCAGATGGTCCTAATTTCTAAGGTAGAGAAAGGGGAAGAATGAGAGGTGAGGTAATTGTAGATGTTGGGTGCAGGCCTATTTTGAGAAGGAAGGTTATTTTGGGTGCAGGCCTAGTTTTGGAGAAAATATATATTTTAGGAAAGACCTAATTTTGGAGCGCACACAACAGATGGCAAGAAAGGAGCATGCATAAAAAGAAGGAAAAGCAACTTGCAAAAGGAAAAGCAATGTGGCACGCAAGAAGACAAGCCTAACCATACTAGGGTTAGGGTTTTTGATAAGGATTGTAGTGACTATAAGCCTGTAAAATAGTATAAATAAGAACCTAGGAGGTATAGGTTAGAGATTGGTTGGGTAAGTGGTCGAAGGTTGTTGATAATTGTGGGAATAAGGTTACAGAAGAGTTGAATAAGATAGATTTTGAGGGTTAGGTCATAGGCTGAGGAGTCTAGTGTGATCTAGTCTGCCTCACAGAGGTTCCTTAACCTCATCATGATTGTATGATTGAAGATGTAATGCATGCACTGCTAGATTTTCCAATAGACTAAATAAAAGAGCAGAGAAGCCAAATCTTTGTGGATGTAGCCCTAGGAGGGGGTGAACCATGGTAAAACATGTGTTCTATGTGATGTTTATTGAATGCTACTTTATGTTAATGGTTAGCTTATGAATGAATGATTAACTAGATGTATTAGCATGCATGCATGAGGCTAAAGATGAATGAATCTTAGGAATACTTGAAACAATAACAAGTTTAAGGCATAAAGAAAGATAGAATACACTCTGATATCCCCACTCATTCCTAGACTGCAAACACCTAGGTATTGCAGTCACCCATAGAACTATCTCGGGTGAGATAGCGTTGTGCACCCTGTGCGTGGTGTTGCCTTCTGGTTTACTAGGAGGGTCGATAGTTTTAAAGGGTTTTGTTGGAAACCTATTGAGATATGAACCTAGGTACACCCAAGAAGAAGTAAGAAGTAAGAGATCTAAACCAAAATATGGTTTGTTTGTTGGTTGGAACTGCATAGGATTGAGTGGATAGGATCTGTGGAAGAAACGTGCGAAGGATGAAAGTATAGAAGGGAATGTTCAGGTCATGGAATCCAACAAAGGAAAAGATCGAAAGATGGTTGAAAATGAAATAACTCGAGTTTAAGCAGAAAGGTAACAAAAACCCTAAGATAGCATTGTGCAATATCTCAAAAAATATGTGTTTAGCGACCTGCATGAGATATTTTTCTATGATTTCCCGCATTTGTTGCAGGAGTGGTTATTGAGGTTAAAATACAACCACCCTACAAATCGAATTAGACAGTTGTAGTGGAATCCTGTGGAGATCGTGCAATTACAACAAGTTAATAACGAATTCACATGCGCAGTATATTTCTAGTTAGATAGTATTATTGCAAGGTTTATCATTGAATTTGAAGTAGATACAGTGAAGTCTTACACCGCAGCAGAGAAAGATTTCTAAAGGGACCCAGAGGTAGGTACATCAAATCATTGTATACTTAAATCAAGATTATTTTGTATGACAATTGTTGGTTGTGGAGCCTGATTATCTTCCTAATTCATAGGTCTTTTACTTTCAGCTATGTTTATACCCCATGAAGTATTTACACCCCAGAAGTATGTACACTCTTCCACGTGGGGGAGTGCAGAGGGGGGGCACCCCCTCTGCAGAGTCTGAGGGGGCTATCCCCCCGACTGGGGGGTCTGGGGGCAAGCGGGCCCCCAACGAGGGTTGAGGGGTAGTGTCCCCTGAAGGAAAAATTACCTTGTAAATGTATATTGTAATTTCATTGTAAATCTGGACCATTCATTATAAGGTCGCAGATCTAACAGTAGAGATTATGTTAGGGTTTTTTGCCCTAGAAGGCAACCCTCTTTTATGAGGGAAATGTATTGTGACTATGATTGATGGCGAATATTGTATTCTGAGAGAGGAGACTGTGAGAGAAAGAAGAGGAATTTACAGTGGGTTTTGCTATAGGTTGTATCCCTTCATTTGTTGGATAATAATAAAGGAAGGACCTGGCAATTTCTCTGGTGTACGTAGCCCACACTGGGTGAACCACATAAATCCGTGTCTCTCTTGTATTGTGTATCTTCTGGCTTTTGTTTCTGCATTTGTTTTATTTTATTGCTCCACGGTCATGTTTTTCTAACAACTGGTATCAGAGCGAAAGGTAACTCGTAGGAAAAGAGGGTTCCTGGTTCGAGTGGGAGAAATGTCGGAAGATGGAAAGTTTAGGGTCGAGAAATTTAACGGCCAAAACTACCAGTTATGGAAGATGCAGATGGAAGATTATTTATATCATAAGGATCTATTCCTACCATTGGGTGGAGTAGCAAAGAAGTCGACGGCCATGAAGGACAAAAAATGGGAGATTCTTGACATAAAGGCTCTAGGAATGATACGGCTGAGCCTGGTAGTGTCGGTGGCTTTCAATATTTCCAAAGAAAAGACAACGAAGGGTTTGATGGACGCATTGGCCAAATTGTATGAAAAACCCTCGGCATCCAATAAGGTACTTCTAATGAAGAGATTATTTAATATGAAGATGTCAGAATGTGGGTTTGTTGCAGATCATTTAAATGAATTTAATACGGTTACTAATCAACTAAGTTCTGTAAAAGTGGACTTTGATGATGAGGTCAGGGCTCTTCTAATCTTGTGCTCATTGCCAGAAAGTTGGAACAGCTTGGTCATGGTTGT
>JASDQU011402095.1:25890-37743 GCA_032191745.1 Picea mariana
GCATTCTACTCATGCATTAAATAGTCACTACTACATTTGGGCACAAAATCCAATGTTAATCTCCGACATTGATGGTAATATTCAATTGTGATGTTTAAAATTCTTGTAAATTATTAAAAATTACTCTTTTTTCTCTTTTTGACCTCGATATATGTTGTTCCACTGGCATCCCTCTCAGATGTTGAAAAACCAATGCCAAAAGAAACATTATGTGTATTATATGCATAATATCATACATGCATATGTATTATATAAATACATATATTTTACATATAATATTACAACACTCCATATTACTCCAAGTTGTCCACGTTAACATCTTGGAAACAAAACTCATCCATTAGTCTATATTTCACTAGATTTGAATTCAAGTTGGAATCCTCAAACCCTCTACATTTTCATGTTTCTCTAAATTCATCGAGTCATCCTTGAATGCAGTGCTAGGATACCAATCAATATGTATACATGATAAAATTGAAGAATCCTGAAAACTCATCTATAGTGGCCCCTAGATGATAGTAAGGCTTCAAAATGTACACTCACTTCAAGGAAGCACAAAGAGCTATGAGGGATTGAATACTATTGGACAATACCATCTTGATACAAATTTGCACTGTCAAACATACAAGAATGAGGATGGGTGTTTTCATGATCATAACCCACTCCACCGTGAACAAAAGAGGCGTCGAGGTCATCAATATGTAGAGAGTTCCAACGCCATCAATTCCTTGAGTTCACATATTTCCTCAAAAACCCTTCATTTATGAGAAAAGCATTGGAGATCATGGTGTAATGCAAAGGAAAATCCTTTGAACAACCAGTGCTAGGTAGTACTCCTATTTTGTTTATTATTGTTCTAGYGCAGGACTTTGTTACTTTCATTACGGTGGTTGTGGATTAGAGTGGTTTTATTTACATGGATTTCWTTTGTGTTATTAAACATGTCGATTGGTTTAAGATAGTGATCCTTGGGGTTGATCTATGTGTGCATTATATGGATCTAAAATGATGTCCATGAATTGAAGGGTTCACACAATCCACTTGGTGTGTATTGTTATGGTAGAGGTAAGTTTTTTTGTGAAAWTGAGTTTTATTCCCCCTTCAATTACATTTAGCATTAGTAAGGATGCATGTCAAGTGTTTGACAAAATTATTGAACCAAGGATGTAAACCAAATGTTTGATAAAATCCTTGAACCAACACCTGCAATATTTTGTCATGTTTTCTCCACTATACAGATTGTCATGATTAGAGTCTTAACGTAATCAAGTCCCTTGATTCCAATAGTCAATGATGGTCATGGTAACCTAGTGGTGGCATAATAGAACTTGCCAAATGTTTTATCTACCAATTTTTGCAACAAACATTGTTCATATTCTTTTAGACTTTTCTTCACTGCAAATCTTTGTTAAGTGATAGTCCCAAATGATCATTGGCCTTAACCTTGGCATGTTGAGAAAATGGTTGGAGGTTAACATGGTGTCCCTTGAAATCCAACCCCTTGGATAGTACCCTTAACCTCCACTTGTTGAGTATCTTAGAATATGAAACTTCAACCTCTATTGTAAATAGAATATCCAATATCAACAGTGCATGTAGACCATGAACGAACTTTATTAGGCATCTTGTGATCAAGAATCGTTGTTGTTATTGATCATCATTGGAAAAAAAACTTTTGAAGAGGGTTTCTATCCATTCCAATCAGGCCCTCATGCATGAAATTGGCATCATTATAATCTAGACAAGAAGGCGTGTTGAAAGTGTTTGGATGGAGAACTATATATCAATATTCCAAACACCCCCCATGGTGACAAGTTTTGAACTAGGTAAATATTTGCAGGAAGATGGTGAGAAAGCACACGACAATATTTGTCCCCCTATGTTGTTAACCATGGTGACCCCATAAATGAATGTCTTGATGGAGAGACCATTGGAAGCAATGTATTCTCCACGTTGGTACAATCATTAGTGCCACTCTATCATGTGATGTTTTAGTGTACAAAAATAATTTTATTAAGGGAATCAAATCTTCCATGATGGGCATGGAATCACATGAGTTTTTTGGGAAAATAAGTGGAATATACTACCTAGCTTATGGGAGCAAATGAATATTGAACGGACCTATGTCATGATGCCAAAATATTTATCTACTAAAAATCAATTTCACAACTATCGCAACATAAGCTCTATTTGGGGCAGCATTAAGCATCTTTGATTATGCATTGAACAATGTCTTGATGGGAAATGTTAGCATCATAAGTGTATGAGATTAGCATGGGAATATGAATGAATTCTCTCTGTTTTTCACTGAACATATTTGATGGTGCACATAATTGTTGTTGTTCTTAGAGGCACCATTTTAGCACTTGGAGATTGTGTATGAATTGTTGATGTTGATGTGCAACATTTGCTCCCTTGATAAGTTTTTCAATCAACTTATGTGGCATAAAATGGAAGAGCAAGTGAAATGTTCAAGATGAATCTTGCACATGGGGCTTTGATCAACTAGAGGAAATGGACAAATCAAGTCCTTTGTGGGAATGCTCAACATGTGGAATGAGTCCCTTACTTCCAAAATTATTTGAGAGCATGGAGGGTGGATATGGATAGTAGAGAAAAATTAAGGTAAAAAAAAAATTATTTTTATTTTTCCCACAATAATGGATATCATTTTTATTAGAAAATGTTTTCGTACCGAACCACTCTATAGTACAAAAGCTAAGAGGGGCGACCAAGTCCAACTGTTCAAAATTCTAACCTATCTTTCAAGTTTCCTATGATATTTATAATTTCTATTTCTACCTCTAAAAACTTGGCAAGTATATTCCTTGCACATAGATGCAAAAGTACATGACACGACACAACATATGAAAAAAAGATAGACATTACTAAAATACTTGTGTTTGATGGACTTCTTCATGTTGTTGCTCCACTTCGTCTTCTTGTACACTTGATTCCTTCTCATTATTGGTCATAGGGATCACCTCTCTATACCATCCAGTATGTCCATTCCGTTGGAGTTACTTCACACACCTAGGATTTCTTTTTCCTAAGGTTTTTCCTTGTTTATTAGTCATTATCCAGTCTCCTAGAGTTTAGGAAGAATATTCCTCTAGGGAGGATATTCTCTTCAGTTTTCACTTCAATTTGACTAGTTGAGTGGAGTCTAAATGTTGCATCGGTTTTGTCACCATGCAACATTGTGATCATCACCAACTAATGTGCATTAGCCTTGGAATCATCACTAGACTAGTGCATTACCCATGATTCCCTGATCTTCTCCTCACTTCACTCTGTTTCAATCAGTTAATTGAAGACTGGTAGACTAGTTAACTCAGCTAGGTGGCAGTTCACTTCTGTAACTTCCTAAGAGACTAGACTAGGTGGAAGTTTACTCCCATAACTGTTGGTGTGTGTCCAGATCAATTTAGACCACCACTATGGCGCATTGGCTTCTCCTCCAATGTGCATTGGTTGAGTTATATAGAGTCTATCATGTGTAAATTATTCATTATTCATTACGTTTAATAAGAATTCTTCCATTCTTTCTCTCTTTCTTCTTCTTTCTCAATTTCTCTCTGCAAATGTGTGGTATTTTCTAGCTAGATTTATTCTATGCAGGTTAAACACATTTACATGGTATCAGAGCCGACAGATTGCTAAGCAAAAGCTACACCAAATTATTTTTGCAGGTACCAAAGATTGAAGACAGCGGAAAAATGGAATTCCCAAAAGAATTCATTCTTACACCTTACAATTACTTTGCATGAAAGGAGAGAATAATCATGCATCTCCGAACTAGAGGATTGTACAGGTTAACCTTGAATACAGAGACAGAACCGACATCATCCATAGAAAAATCCAAGTATCTAAATTGAATGGATGAAGCATTCAGAACAATTTGCACTCTCATCTCTCTTGATCTTCTTTTTCACATATCTTCCTTTAAAACCCCCAATGAAGTCTGGACCACCTTGGAAGGGCTCTTTGGAGGGGACACATGCTCGAGGTGGAATTGCTCACATTGGATCCAAAAAGCTTCGACAATCTCCAAGATTTATTTACAAAATACAATGATTTATTGTTGCAACTCAAAGCTTGCGGGGTTGATAAATCTAAGAAGGAGAAACAAATGGTTCTCACCATTCTCTCCAAACTTGGTCCTGAATTTTCCGTGTTCGTATCCACATTCCATTCAGTCAAATTCACCTCTGGAGCCCCCTGGAAGATGCCTTCTCTTAAGGAATTTATCAAATCCCTAACACAAGAGCAAACCAAGCTCATCAACATGGGAAAAATCAAAGGCCCAAAAGCGCATGCACTTACTATGCAAGATGGCAGCCATCAATATCAGAAATCTAAAGATAAAGACAAAAGGAAAGCTCATGCAAATCCAAAGAAGGAAGGGTACTCAAAACCCTTCACCGATGCCTCCGGATCCAAAGGTGGAAAGAGAAGAAAAAGGGAGAAATGCACATATTGCCATAAAAGATTCCATCCAAAATCCGCATGCATGCAAAAACAAATAGATCTAATTAATCAAATACTTTAGCAAAATAACCTTGGATATCGCATCCCCGAGGGTGCCAAGAAGATCAGAATCCCAAGAAAGGCAATTCTATCCATGCCTTAATTTCCATCAACTCCTCTCTCGATGCTTGGATCGTAGATTCAGGAGCATCACATCACATGGTTGCCACAAAAACAGTCTAATATTCATTGGATGCATGCAAAGGTCCTCTTATTCTGATGGGGGACAACTCTCCAGTCGAGGTCACCAACAAAGGAAGGATTGAACTCACCAACAGAAGCTTCGAGAATGTGTTGCACATTCCCAAACTTTCCATCAATCTTCTCTCCATGTATCAGATGATGAATTTCGGCACTGGAAAAAAAGTCATATTCACACCTAATGCAGTGGACATATATGACATGCAAACCAATTCCAGGGTTGCTACTGGTGAAGTAAATCATCAATCTAGATTGTATACATTTTCTGAATTTATTGAACCTAATTCTGCTTTACTGCTTACCCATGTTGATGAAAGTATTAGGATATGGCACGAAAGGTTCGAGCATTTGAATTTTAGATATATGCAACATCTTAGTAAGCAAATATTGGTTGATGGTCTACCAGACATCCATTTCTCCAAAGGAATCTGTGAGGGATGTGTTCTTGGAAAACACCCTCAAGAGAAATTCGACAAAGGAAAGATTCAGAGAGATTCCTCTCCTTTAGATTTGATCCATAGTGACCTCATGGGCCCTTTTCTACATCCATCAATCAACAAATCGAGGTATGTTCTCATTTTTGTTGATGATTTCTCACGTTTCACATGGATTTACTTTCTCAGGCAAAAATCTGAGGTATTTCAACACCTCAAAGATTTCAAAGCCCTTGTTGAGACACAGTCTGAAAAGAAAATCAAAATCCTCTGAATTGATAACGGGGGAGAGTATGTCAATCATGAGATCCAAAATCTTTGTCATGAAGTAGGGATTCAGTTGCAGCACACAGTGCACTATACTCCACAGCAAAACATAGTTGCTAAGCGGAAAAACAGATCTCTAAAATAGATGGCATCTTGCATGCTACATGCAAAGTCACTCCCACAGAGATTATGGGCCGAAGCACTTAATTGTGCAACCTACATCCAAAAAAAATCCCCCCATAAATCTGTCAAGAATAAGACCCCCTACGAGGCTTGGAGCGGCCTCAAATTGGAAGTGACCCACTTTCATATTTTCGATTCACGCACATGGGCTCAGATTCCCTCTGAAAAGAGGAAGGCACTTGATCCACAAAGCACAGAGTGTATCTTTGTTGGATACCCCGACGGTGTGAAGAGATAAAGACTTATTGATCTTTCCTCAAACCAGCTCATCATTGAGCGAAGTGTCCAATTCGAGGAAAGTGTCTCCCATGTACCTCAATAGTGGCATGCAGATACCTTCATTCTTCCACCTGTCCAAGATGATGAGCATACACATGCCGACTCTTCTTCAGACGAGAGTTTTGATTTAGAGGATTCCGACACAAAGTCAGTACAACCAGATGCAAAGTCAATGCATCTAGATGCAGATGCAGAGCCGGAGCAGAGGCCCAAATGAGCCCAGACTACTCTTCAAAATGCAGGGGATCTTGTTGGTGATCTAATTGATATTAAGAGGACTCGATCTGATTTCGAGGAGCCTCCTATTGCACTCACTGCCACTAAACCATTGCCATCCATGCATCTTTTCTTGGTTCAGTTTTCAAATCCACAGTCTTATGGTGAGGCTATTGGAAATCTCTTTTGGGAATCCGCCATGTAGGAGGAGTACAACTCCCTCCTCAAGAACCAGACTTGGGATCTGGTTCCCCTTCCTTCTATAAGAAAACTTGTCAGATGCATATGGGTCTACAAGACCAAGAGCGCAGCGGATGGACAAATTAACAGATACAAAGTTAGGCTTGTTGCCAAAGGCTTTCA
The DNA here is from genome assembly GCA_032191745.1 of Picea mariana. NCBI lineage: Eukaryota > Viridiplantae > Streptophyta > Pinopsida > Pinales > Pinaceae > Picea > Picea mariana. The sequence continues at coordinate 32,364 of JASDQU011402095.1, forward strand.
GAAGGTGCATGGAATTGACTATGATGAGACCTTCACTCCAGTAGCAAAGATGGATTCCATACATTTGGCACTTGCCATTACGACGTCCAAGGGATGGGAAGTCCATCAGATGGACGTGAAGAATGCATTTCTTCACAGTTATCTCTCTGAGGAGATTTATATGGAGCACCCCTAGGGATTTATGCAAGACTCATCTTTGATCTATCGAATGAAGAAATCTCTTTATGGCCTCAAGCAGACTCCGTGGGCATGGTATGCCAAGATGGACTCCTACCTGTTGTCACAGAACTTTGTACGTTGTAAATCAGACCCGAATGTCTACATGCTCAGGACGACTGATTCACTTCTACTCTTAGTTATGTATGTTGATGATTTGTTGATCACCGATTGCTCGACTTCAGCGATTGTTGCAGTCAAGAGGATTCTACATGACAGGTTTTTGATGACGGACATGGGTCTACTACACTTCTTGGACTCGAGATCAATCAGGATGCATCGGGAATCAAATTGTCTCAGGCCAAGTATGCATGAGATCTCCTTGAGAGATTTCACATGACAGACTGCAAGTCTTCTCCGACTCCTTTACTATCAGGAGTCAAACTTGAGGAAGGCAGGGACACTCCACTCGTTGACAACACACTGAGACAACTAGTGGGGAGCTTGTTGTATCTCACACACTCCAGACCAGACCTCTCCTATGCAGTTGGCGCAGTTTCGAGGTTCATGCAGGAGTTACATGAGCTACATTGGAAGGCTGCAAAGTGTATCCTTCAATACGTACAAGGCACCATCACCTTTGGGATTCATTATGCCGCAGACTCTACATTAGATCTCATCGGGTTCATTGATTATCACTGGGATGGCGATAATAATGGTCGCAAGTCCACATCTAGTTACTCAGTCAGTCTTGGTTCCGGGCCTATCTGTTGGTCGAGCAAGAAGCACATTGCCATTGCTCTATCTTCATCTGAGGCAGAGTACAGAGGGGTAGTTAACATAACCATTCAGGGTATATGGCTACAACATTTTCTCACTGAGTTGGGCATTCAGTTTCATCGACCGATCATCATCTGGTGCGACAACCAAAGCACTCTGAAGTTCTACATAGATCTAGTTCAAAGGCAACAGACGAAGCACATCGAGATCCACATGCAGTACATCTAGGACTTAGTACACGAGGGGATCGTCGATCTATAGTTCTGTGCTTCAGCAGAACAGACGGCAGACATCTTCACCAAGACCTTCACTGAGCAAAAGTTCCATTCTCTACGAAGTCATCTTGGAGTGAAGGACACAGTTTCCTAGCAACTGTAGTTCTTTTTTTTACATACATTGTACCTTGAGGGGGGGTTTTCCCACGAGGTTTTCCCTCTTTCCTCACTTTATTTCAGTGTATCTTTTTTATTTGGGTACTTAACATGGCCTCGTTGTCGGGTCCCATTCTTTATTTTCACCATAGTGATGTTCAGGGGCGGTGTTGGAGTTACTTCACACACACCTAGGATTTCTTTTTCCTAAGGTTTTTCCTTGTTTATTAGTCATTATCCAGTCTCCTATATTTTAGGAAGAATATTCCTTTAGGGAGAATATTCTCTTAAGTTTTCACTTCAATTTGACTAGTTGAGTGGAGTCTAGATGTTGCATTGATTTTGTCACCATGCAACATTGGGATCATCACCATCTAATGCGCATTAGCCTTGGTATCATCACCAGACTAGTGCATTACCCATGATTCCCTGATCTCCTCCTCACTTCACTCGATTTCAGTGAGTTAAATGAAGACTGGTAGACTAGTTAACTCAGCTAGGTGGCAGTTCATTGCCATAACTGCCTGAGAGACTAAACTAGGTGGCAGTTTACTCCCGTAACTGTTGGTGTGTGTGCAGATCACTCTAGACCACCACTATGGCGCATTGACTTCTCCTCTAGTGTGCATTGGTTGAGTTATACAGAGTATATCATGTGTAAATTATTCATTATTCATTACGGTTAATGAGAATTCTTCCATTCTTTCTCTCTTGCTTCTTCTTTTTCAATTTCTCTCTACAAATGTGTGTGGTATTTTCTAGCTAGATCTATTTTGTGCAGGTTCAACACATTTACACATTCGTTGAATGTGTTTCATCCTCTCAATGTCTTTTGAGATTGTTGGAAAAACACACAAAGAGGGGTCAACATCAATGTTGATATCAGAAGGGGGGTGACTACAACCTGAGATGAGTCATTATTCTCTCCACAAGGGATTGCATAAAGACTATACTTTTAGACTAAGTTTCCCAAATTGGCTTCTATTTACCCCCATGAAGGCTTCTACCTCGTGTTCCCATTCCCAAATCTCCAAGAAATGCTTGGTGGAGTCGACAGCACATCTATCTCTAGCGCTATTCTCCTTGTACATTAGATTGATGAAATCATCCTTCCATTGATTCCATCTAGTGGTCTACTTCATAATACTAAAGTGTGCTTTGACCACCTCTTTCTTGCAGCATTGAAATCCTCTCTTCACCTCATTCATTTCACAAAAGATCAACAACCCCTTCAACAATGGCATTGCTCCATTCGACCCCACCAATGTCAGATATCCACAGAGGGAAGACCCAAATGATTAGTGACAAACTTGGAGCCCCACCAAGCCACCCTCTCCCTCAACACGCAATAAAATTCACTAAAAGAGAGACATAATTCAATASTGGAATYTGGAGGTTTAAATCCRTGGTGGAWTATCCTCAAAAACCTTTGCTTCATCTCTTACCATGTCCACTATCAAAGGAAATACCCATAAAAGTCTTGAACTTGATGGAATAGGGAATTAACCTACATGTCCCCAATCCACCGTCAACATACAAAATTCAATTACCCACACCTCCATAGGAATCACTACAAGGGTTTGATGCTAATGCATTAAGTCCATGTCCTTTCATGGTTGCATGCTTTGCCACTTGGTTGGTAGAAGAGTGGATGTCATATTGCTTAAATACATCACATTTGAGGGAGGTGTGGGGGGCAGTTAACTAAGGATATGGAAACTTTCCATTATTTCAAAGTCTTGGATTTTTTAATTGATTTGCTAGACTAACCTTCCCAACTTGATATCCTTTGCAATTTGTTGATGGCGTAGAGGCCAAATTATTAATACGAATTATGGGCCCTTGAACACCATTGTTGTTACACACCAAACACAATTGGATTTCAGAATTAGGGGCCCTCGAAGAAGAGCTAAAGCTTTTGCCTCATTATTGGTTGCAATCCTTATCCCCCCAAGCAAATGCAATTTTTGAATTTCCTTCTTATGTCACCCAAATGAATACATGGGTTCTTGGCAACAATCACTCTTCCTTGAACTAGGTAGGTCAAGTGATCAAGCCCATTTTACCCAAATCATGAAGACTAGCATCATGGCATTCCCTAATTGACTACAAGAAACCTGAACAATTACTTCCCTGTATTTTAGTGCTTGAATTTCATCAAGGCATCCCATCAAACATATCCCCTTTGGGATATATATGTGTGCCCTGTTTTTGAATTCCAATAGTTTACATAATTGAAATGCATGTATGATCAATGAAAGATAAGTCTTGAAGTTTGGGGAATAACCACAAGAAAGCATATCCAAAAAATCCTTGTGACTATCACCAATATATATATCTTGCCATACATCTAGAGCCATCTCTCTACTAGTTAAGTGTTCATTTAGGTGTGTCAATGCCTATTGATGCAAAGTTTCAAAGCTCTAATCTTTAAATCTTGAAGTAGATAACAAAACAATGGTTTGATGATTGAAGAAACAAGAAATCTCCTAGAAAGAACTTCAAGATTAATATTATTCGAATCATATTTCCACATGCTTTGCCATAGTGAGAGTTTGTCTAAGGGTGTGGGATCAACTAGTACAACACCTTTATAGTTACCATACTCTTTCTACAAAGTAGAGGGTATTTTCTTGCTATACTCTTCACATCCAAACTTCAAATCCACCAACCTTACCAATGGTAAATATAGTTTCCCTATCCCATTTGGACAATTATATGTTCTGTAACCATTGCAAACTTCGATATGACTCTGACATGACTTTGACATGGCAAATATGACTTGATAGAATGTACTCTACATTGGGAGCCTAATGTATTTGCGCAATATTCGACCTGATATATCATGATATGCCTTCCGCTACTTTTTTAACAAATCCAAGAGGTTGTATGCTAATGCGTCTGCTTCTCTTCCTTCTAAAGAGATGTATGCAAATGCTTTGGAATTTGAACCTCTAAGATGAGTTATTGAAGGGTTTATCCTTGTGTATACTTCTTCTAGAGTCTTAAATCCCAAACATAATTTGGCCACCTGTTTTATACATACACTACATTGTTGCAAGTTTCTATGCAATAAGAGATATGGAGACCTTTTTCATGCAACATACACAGAGTTGCCTCCACTATTGTCCTATTCTTTCTTTCAACAACCCTATTTTGTTGAGGGGTGTAAGGATCTGTGTATTGCCTCCAATTTCCATAAATCTTTGTAAACATCCTCAATTACATTTGACCTATACTCACCACCATTATTGGATCTCGAAATATTAATTCTATTAGCAATTTCATTCTCAACCAATGTTTTCCAATTGACAAACATTTCAAGAGCCTTTTACTTAACCTCCATAAAGAATATCCAACACTTCCTACTGAACTCATCCTTAAAGGTAATGAAATACCATGAACCTATAAATGAAGCAATTCCAAGGTCTTCTTACTTCTAGTTTAGATCTAGGAAATAGTAACCCATGTTGTTTTCCTAGAGCACATCTTTCACAGACCTTTACTTTATCCAAATTTGGCTCTGGAATGCCAGACACCATGCTTTCCTCTTGCTTGAGACTCTGAAAATACAATTGTCCCATCCTGTTGTGCCATAAGTCCACTATGTCTTTTTGAAGATGTATAATTACTTTATGAGAATTCATACTAGCAAACAATCTATATAGGCCTCCTTCAGTACAAATCTATGTCGTTAAATCTTTAAGGTTTGGTTCCCTACAATCAATAATAAAGCTCGCATCTGTCAAATTTAACATCCAAACCATGGTCAGTGATAACAAAAACTGACATCATGTACCTAGTGACCCTTGCAACAAATAAAACATTTTTCATCAGTGCAAGTTCACTTGAGGGCATAATTACAAAGACATTTCCAATCCCATTTATGGGATAGGTCGTGTCATCTCCCAAAGAAACAAAATCCTTGTAAATAGGCTCCCTCGGACCTTGAAATTCATCATTGTCATTAGACATATGGTGACTTGTCCATAAATCACCATATCAAACACCTTATCTCTAGATGGAGGAGGTTAGTGCACATACCAGACTAACACTTGATTCAGGTTTGGATC